>AYEL01087328.1:0-98092 GCA_000484575.1 Olivierus martensii | reverse complement strand
TATATATATATATATATATGGAAACAAATTACACTTTTTCTTCATTATCTACATTAAATATTGACTTGTACTTCATGAATACGAAGATATTCAGAACGAAAATGATATAAAAAATCACTAAATTTAATTATACTATTCTTGAAAATAACGTGATTCACTGCGAAAAAATTGAAATTTTCTGATTGCTTTTATTATTATATCCATCGTGTTTTCGATTAAATCTCATTCTTTATATTTTTATATATTAAATTACTCGATATCTTTAAAACATAATTTCGTGTGTGCAATATTTAACACATTTTGTCAGGGACGACGAGTTCAACAACTACCGTCGAAAAATATTAGTTAGAATAGTTATCTTCAAAATTATTCTTAAGCGCTTTAAAAAAAAAAAAAAAATTATCTGAAAATCTAAAAGACAACCTCGAGTTTCATTATAAAAATGTTTATAGTGCTTTTATTTAAAGTCAACATTTAGCGTTAAAGCATGCGGTACAGAATTAGATATTTAAATAAATAATAAATTGTTCCATCGATAAATTTTTAACAATTACTATTTTTCTTGGAAAAAAATAATTATCACGTTTAAATCAGTTGATGGATCGGATTAAGTTCGATAAGATCAGCATTAGTTTCTTCTTAGTCACTGTTTCTCAACCTTTCTTTAATCGTAAACTTTCATAGACACTACTTTCTACTTTTAGTTTTAATTATTTTTATAAATGAAAAAATGTTTTCTTCTTTATAATAAATATATAAAAAACTTATTCTGTCAGAATTAACAAATGTTTTCTCATACTATCTGCAATTTATATATATATAAGTAGCATGATCATAATAATATGGTAGTTTGAATTTAAAATTTTTAAATATTTCATTAATTATCATTACAATAAAATTATTTGCAACGTTTGAATTTTTTCTTTCTTTCCTGAATCATCATAATCATTTCCTTTTTTTTTAAAAAAAAAAAAAAAAAATAAAAAAACTTTCTTCAGACGACCTTGATATGATCTCTCTGATGTGGCGCGATCCATCGATTAGGAATAGTTTGTCTTATTACATCCAACAGATGGCGTTGCTTAATAATTTTTGATTTATTCCCTAGATCTGTGGTTCTCAACGTTTTTTTCCGTTGAGGAACACATTTTAATATTTGGCGGCACACCGAAATATTTCAAATAATAATTTAAATTTAATAATGAATTTTTATTAACAGATTATTGTATTTATTCTTATTACATTCAGATTACAGACGTACACGGCATCATTAAATGGCAGCTCTTATTAAGTTATAGCGCCACCTACGGATTTTGTCTTTTTAGAGAAACTATGATTATAATTTAATTTTTATTCCTTTCTTTTTAAATTATGAATAACAACATAAAATTTTGGCTGTCGCAGAAATTCGACGGTTAGATTTTTCTAATGCACAGGTAAAATCTCACTGTATACTATAAATTCGATTAAATAAAGTTTGCATTAATTACATTGTTTATATTTTGAGAAAACCTAAAATGTAACAGAAATCTAGTCAAAATGATATAGTAGTGACCACTAACTCTCAGGTCAAGATGTGCATTGTCATGAAATTCCGGTCAATCTCCATTTAGGAAATTTTATTTACTCATTTTTTGCTCCGACCTTTTACATATAGGAGTATCTCGAAACCTCTGAAAGATTACGCTGGGTCCACGAATCCCGTTTGCCCCACCTTCTCTACGGCTTTTATCAATATTTGCTGTTATGGCCATTATTACAGATGATCAACGAAAATTGAATAAAAAGATTATTTCGGGAAAATTCTCGGGAAATACGATTTCCCGTTCTCGATTCCCAAAGGTTCCAAAATGTCGGGAATTTGGAAACACTATTCGTGCATTTAAAGCCGATTTAGCTCTACGTACTTCCATTGGCGCAGATTATAGCCTTCCTCAGTGAGATTTGTTTATCCTGGCTGATATTCTCTAAAGAAATAAATATCTGCTTGCAAATATCGAACTCTGAGAGGGAATACATGAGAAATAAACATAAATTCGGGTTTATCTTGTAACATATATAATAAAATTATTTTCACCTATATAAAGTTTCACGTATTAACCTTATTAATAAATTAGTTTGCGTTAGGCTTTCTTTACACCGACATCCTTATAAATAAATGTTGACATCCAGTGTTACAGAGTTACATAGAATTTGAAATAAATTATATCGATAAATTAAAGAGGGGGCCCCATCGACATTTTTGCAGAGGGGCCCCTCAGTCTTCAGCTACGCCACTGGCGTAGAAAAAGAAAAAGAATCTTCTTCCAAACTATAACATTTCACTTCCTCAACCCTTCACTTACGCCGTCAACTCTCCTCCATACAGGTACGATAAAACTAAATTAAGTTTTCATCTATATTTGATCTGCTTAGTGTTGTGTTTATTTTTTTTTTTGTGATAGATTTAATGGTTTCCATTTGATTCTGTGTTAAGAACTTATGCATCAAGTACTGTTGTAAAAATTTAAATAAGCAATCGTCTGGGGTCCAGAAACGGATTAATTCATTTTACATTAATTCCTATGGGGAAAATAGTTTCAGTTTACGAACGACCTTCAGGAACGAATTAAGTTTGTGAACCGAGGATTGACTATGTTTGAATATTTTTTATTTACTAATAAATAATGCGATTTATAAAATTTATTTTTAAAAATTGAGTTTTTATGTATTTTTGAATCTTAGAGATTTATCAGAGAAAATAATATATTTATAAAAATATTATGTTCGGCCTAGGACTCGCGAAAATATAGTGGAACTACTGTGCGCTTTCACATACAATACAATTTGGTAGAGAATTGAATCCTAACATTCTTTTCAACCGAGTATAACGAGAAAGGTAGTAAGAAATCAATCAGTGTAATAGGAAAAAATTATTTTATTGACTAGTTCATTTTACGGGTAAAATTGTATTTCGAGCTCTCATTAGTTTATCAAAATAGATAGATTATGGTAATAATGCACATGGTTATTTGGAGATTCTAGTAGGTTATTACTTCTAATTGTGATAGAGAGAAGGGCTTACTGATGATAAGTTTGTCTCTACTGTTTGTATTGCAATATACAGTATTAGATATTTTCACTTAACTAATATATAAAATATAAATAAGTTGAAATATCTTTATTTCTAGAAAATATTACTAGTCTATTGAAAAATAATGATTAATCATTTCAAAAATTATTTTAATTATTTAAATAAACATTATTCTGTAGTTGAGCAGGTTATTATTTCAAACTCCTGTTTTCAATATTTTTGAGAATGAATTCTAGTATAATTTAATAAACTTTTATTTTAATTACGTAATAATTATTTAAAGATTAGATTTATTTTTTTTTATAAAAAAGTCAATACCTTTCAATTTATTGTGGTAATTTCAATGATGTTAAATAGCATAAAGAACAACGCACAATTATAATATTGTAATAAATTATTGCACATTTCACAAAATATTTTTAATACGGTTGCTCAATTTTTCCATTACAATATTTCATTTGAGATTTGATTTTTTCAATGTTCAGTTAATTAACTTTATTATCATTATATATTTATATATACAGTATATGGAATATATTCAAATTACAAATATTTTATATATTGCAGGCTGGTGTATATGATAAAATTGACTTAAGAATTGCTCCAGCTATTGAAACTCTTGGTAAGTGAAATATATTTTTTCCTTTTATAATATGTTAAGGCAAATTTTAATGTTGAATAAATTATAAAGTATTTATTTTTGCAATTTAAAAGATTATAAGTAATAGTAATTTCATATTCTTAATATCAGATCAACTGATTACTAATGGGGAAAGTGGAACTTTCGATTTTGCTTTCATTGATGCACTAAAAACCGAATATATAGAATACTATGAAAAATGCCTGATATTGCTGAGATCAAGAGGAATCATCGCAATAGATAATGTAATAAACCAATATTTATAAATATTTGAAATATATATATATATTAGTATTAAATACTGTATTTCAAAAGTTTCATTAAATATTGTGCCATAAAGTAATGCCAGATCTATATCTACATTGTGGAAAGCGGCATAAAACAGCACAGGGGAAAAAACTATTCAACAATGGTATTATATTATTATTATATAGTTTTCGGAAATATTTTAATTAATACTATTAAAGACCATCTCAGGCACTGAAAGAGGCTACAGAAGCTTAGTCTCTTTCATTAAACTTAAAAAATCAAATACAGTATTTAATATTTGTAAATTATTTTCAGATGTTTCTTCTGAGAAATGCATAAAGGTATTGGTCACAGTCAACATTCATAAAGAATGCAACATCAACATTATCAACATCAATGTAGTGTTAAAAATATGTATCAATGATTAAAACTGCAAACTGAATAACTAAGCTGAATAATTTTTAGCCCTACTTTCCGAATGAAACTGAAGATAATTAGATCACCATTCTATATATCTGGTTGGATAGCATTCCCCACTAATAGCTTTTTGAAGTAATCAGTGGATTTCCATAAAATTTGATGATGATACATTATTGTTAAAGACTATCTTAGCGCTGCATGAATTAATCTGCTGGCTGCAATCATTTAAAAATGGCGAGCGTTCAAATGTCTGAGATACTCTTTTAATATATTCTAAACTGTGCATTTTCTGGACTCGGAAAAGGCAAAACAACAGGCGTTAAGCCTACAAACGATTATCAAATGACGCGTGAATAAGGAGAATGGCAGAGGCAGTTCAGCAAGTCGGACAGAGAACAACATTGAATATAAATTCAACAGCTTCTTTAGCCAACCTGTGCTTGGTGGACACAAATCTCAGCTTCCGAAAGCTGGCCACCTAGCACAGGTTTTCCTGTAAAGATATATAGAAGTTTTATGTTTTGCTGTTTCACTTATTTGAAAAATTCATTAACATCTGTATAGCATATATTATTTCAGAGTAAAATATACACGAAAAAATTTACAAATTTTTTATAAAGTAATAATTTCGAAAAATAAACAAATTATTTAATATACTATTTGTATAATAATTTGCGTGATTATTGCATTAATTCATTCAGGAAGTTTAAACTTCAGCAATAATCAATTCTTTTGAATATTAAAAAAAAAAAAAAAATTCAATATATTACTTCTGTTTCTACCTTTTATTGTATATTTGTATTGTGTATATTTAATAAGTTAAATAACTTTCTGACCGATAGAAAAAAATATTGTACTAGTTACTAGTGATTTTTTAAAACTTTTTTTACTTTAAAAAATTACTAGTAATTGACAATAAATAAATCGCCTGTTTTAACTGAAAAACAATCATATTTGTATTTTTTATAGTGAGTGATTGATTATCAAACATAATCCGTTCCAAGACAATGTTATTAGGCCTAACTAAGCAAAAACGTATAACATTGTAATACTAAAACTATCAATGTTCGTTACACAAAGTGCACGCTCTCCACGCATTACTTATCACTGTTGGATCAAGTTTATTAACAGTATTTCTATTCTTTTGTCGATTAGTGAATATATACAGAGATTCAGCAATTTTTCCTCTGTTCGGGTTATGCTCTTTCCTTAATAACTTATTTTTCATTTTCATTCATTATATGAAATTGAAGAAAACACGATTTTTTTTGTATATAATCTCAGCCATCCAATGAAATATTTATTATTTTTGATAGCAGCAACTCTTATGAATAAAATAAGCTATGAATGAAAAAAACCAATCATATTTTAAAATATTAATGGTAAAAAATGAAGTTTTATGCAAATTTTGATTAAGTTACATTGTATAGTTAATCGAAAAGTAACAAATTTATTAAAATATTGTCATTTTTTAAAAAATAATATACATTTATTGTTATGCTTTTCCTTCACTTCAATAATTATTATTTTAATTTTTTATAAATTTTTAAAATTTATAACTGAAAACACAACATATATGAAAATTGTTCACTCCCTTACATAAGCAGCTATAATATTTTCTACTTTACTTTAATTGGCCTGTAGATGCTTTGTTGACACACTACACCCAATACCATACACAGTGCAATAAAATAGGCTTGGCTGCAATTTCCTATGAAACAACTGGTTGCTATAAAACAATAAAAGTACAATGCCCCTTTTTAGGAATTACAGATTAAAGGTATTTACATTAGTATTTTCTTGTATTTTACTTAATTATTATAAAAATAAAACAATAAATGAACAAATAAGTAACAATATTGTTTATTTTAACAGAATTAACCAAAATTTTGTATTAACAGCAATATTTTTTCAGTTTTACAAATTTTAGAGCTCATCATACAAAAATTTCATATTTCACTTTAATTGCAAAAATAAAATTATCCAACTTTAAAAAAGAACTTTCCACTTGATTTAATTATAATACTGTTCATTCATTTTAATCAGTGCTAGAATGAACAGTATTATAATAAAATTATCCCATCCTAAAACCAATATAAAATTAATAAAAAATAATAGACTAGAATGCAGAATCAATATGATTCAATAAAAATAATCCAAACTGTACTAATACAATCCATTCAAATTATCAAACTTTAAAACATTATTTAAAAAAAATTTTGGCAATTGAAAAAGATAGGAACCATCATCAGAAGTATATATTTTCAACCAATAAACAGAAAAAAACTGATCTGCAATAGAATATTTTCTATGATCTGCAATAGTATATATTTTCAACCAATAAACAGAAAAAAAACTGATCTGAATAATTCTGGGCTGAATTTTTTAATTGTTTTTTGTTCCACTTCCATGAGATGTCTAATGTCATCATCCCTTAACAGGTTAAAATTAGAATAAAACAACATTTTTAACTTCAAAATCATAAAATTATCTTAACATTTGAAGTTATATACAATTAGAAATAGCATATTTTCAAATAACTGCTTTTTCTCCTTAATGATATTATTACTTAAACAACAGCACTTACCACAGTTGAGGATAATCTTAAAATTTTTTATTCAATATCTAATAGCTAACGTTTTCGCTATTCAATACCATGTTCAGCCTGAAGCTTAGCATATCAGAACTGTAAACAAGATGGTGGAAAACTTCTGATACAAAACATTAACTTTTATTTTAGAAGTTGAAATATGAATCATTTTTTATTTATTTATTTTTTTGCTATTAATAATTTAAATAAATTTTGTCTTATAATTGGACTTTTATGTTATTTTTATTCTAGATTTACAATAAAATTTTAATAATTTCTCATGTCCATAGTTTCTTTGATTAAAAAAAAAATGGAAAAAAGAGAATTACTTGAATAAATCAATAACGTATTAGAATTAAAGAAATAGTATTGTACTTGTTAATTTTAAAATAAAATGAAATATAAAATAATTAATAATAATTATTATAGCATAAAAATTTGATGAAAAATAATTGTTTTATATTAATTTTTATTTTACTAAATTTCTCAGCAAATAATTGCATTATTAAAATATCTTTACATAAATAATGAAATTATTTGCTCAGAAATTTTGAAAAATTTAAATTAATAAAAATAACTATTCTTAATCAAAATTTTACACTTTAATATCAAAATCGGATTATTTTATATCCTGATTTCATTATAATTAATAAAAATAGTGTGCTTGTATTTGATTATAACATGCCATCGATTTACGATTTAGTTATTTAATTTTTGCCTCCTTTCTCTATTTTTATTCTTGATAAAGTGAAACCCTGATTTTGAAACTTTTCAGGGACCGGCCCGAAAAGTCGAACGAGCCGGGAAAACGCACGAAACGGGAACTCTGATGACGTCATAATAAAAAAGTTATATAATTAAAACGTAGGAAGAGGGAAAGTTTTACATTGCATGTATAGGAAAATGCTCGGACTTCCAAAAATAGACGTTTAAAGCGGGAAAGTCGTACGATACGGGAACGCACGAGCGAGGTTTCACTGTATATAATAAATTTGAAAAATTATTCCAAATTTATTGCATATCTAGAATAAAAATACTGCAAATGTTGAATTATAGGGCAAAGCTTATTTAAAACATTAACAGCATAAAAATTAATCATTTTACATTTTAACTTTTGTTTGCAACAAAACATTGTTAATGAATATTAAAAAAAATATACAATAAAAAATTATTGTGAGAAATAACATCTTACAACACAATGCAATTAAACTTATTTAGACATAAATCTGGTAAAATATCCTTTGATTGAATTAGTATTACATCATGAAGAAAGATGGCCATTTCCACTATTGATTTATTTTACCTCTGCCCACTCAGCCCCCCACTTCCTCAGAATTTCAAATTTACTATACCACATTTATGGGCTCTTAATATTGGGTAGTTAAAAATTTTGGGCTCATTCCGTTGGGCACCAATATTGGTTTTTTTGTGGGAGGCTGAGTGGGCAGAGGTCGCACAGGCCGTTAAAATAGTAGTACCAAAAAAATTTTCATACCAGATTTATGGGCTATTTATGGGCTTTGTAATGTTGTAAGTTTAAAATTTTGGGCTCCATGCGTTTTATGTTAAAACGCCCAAAACATTTTCCAATTGCAGTAACGCAAGACACAGTTCACGCTGGTAGTCTTAAAGACTCTTTAGGTGTAGGACTGGTCGCATTTGAATTTTTTGGCTGTTTCTCGCTGGCTAACCTTGTCTCTGTTCTCGTAAATCTGCTTTACTGTAGGACTGGTCGCATTTGAATTTTTTGGCTGCGTCTCGCTGGCTAACCTTGTCTCTGTTCTCGTAAATCTGCTTTATCTTCTTGACATTTGTCTTCAACCTGATCCTAGCACCCTAACTGGATTATTTTGGTTAAGAATGCAATATATGCTCTGCTTAGGGACACCTTCTACCCCAAAATGATCTACAATACAGTTTTTCCAAATATGCCAATTTGCTTCATAAATTTTGTATGATAGGTTTTCTATGTATCTGTTGTTTGGATGGCATTTTTAGTGGAAAAACCAAAGTTTATTCGAAAATAGAACACTTTCAGTTAAATTTCGAATGCACGAGATCTCATTGCATGCACGTGTTAAAATTTAAAAAAGATAATGAAGGAAAATTAAAATAACTAAGACTGCGAATGCGGATTTTCCGGATTTTTTAATTTTTCCTTTCTTTGTACCCTAAACACTATCTTTATCCCAAATTTCAAATTTCTAGGGTTGCTAGAAGTACCACTGATTTTTGATGATCGGTCAGTGTCGAAAAAACGAAATTTTGAGTACATATATCTTTTGAATTAGAAAAGATAGAAGTGCGAAATTTAGAGGTTTCGTTCCGTTTACCAACTACTCTAGATAAAAAAAATTTTAGGTTCTTGGACAACTCCAATACAAAGATATGGAGGTCTCAAAAGTACTCTGAGTTCCTTCCAGAAAAGGATGGTACGGCCGTGCTTGCTCGACTTGGCGGGGGCACTGCCTTGCCCCCAGATTACAGTGGATAAATATTTATGAGTCTTTCAAACATTTTGTTTAAACTGATGTCAGCATCTACAAAAAATTAAAGTTGAATCTCTGCTACTACTCGATCAGCAACCCTAGTTTCGAATTTGCCAGTTGCAATGTGAAATGTGTTATGGTGTAACGTGCTAGGAAGTGTTCCCTTACTGACAATTGATGGTAGCAGTTGAAATCCCAACGATTTTGATCAAATTACACCAGGTGAATCTGCATCAAAAATAAGTCAAGCGTTTCGTCCAATGAGTTCTCTAAATCAGTGTTTCTTAGTACAACCGATACTGGGGACCAATAAAAATTTTAAGCTTGTATTGCGGACCACACAAAAAAGTTGCATACCAAATTTAAAAAAGTGCAGGTCTCTTTTTTTTGGTAATTTGCGGACTAATAAACTAAAATGTTCAGACAATACTATAAAACGATAGTATATTTTTCAGTAAAGATCATACACAAGATTCTCCAGTAGAGGGAGAGGAGAGAAAATTTTTCAAAAGTTATCCCAAGCAATAGTTTCTGGAGAAATCCTAGGCTTAATTTTCTTTTAGATTCATCCATTATCATCGAAGACTGTTTTTTGTGCAAAATTTTAGAAAAGTTGGTTAGTTAGTTGCCATATTTGATAGAGATAAATATGGAAATAAACATAAATATTTTAATGATCTGTGAAGTTTTACGGACTCTAAAATTTTTCTGCGGACCAGCAATGGTCCGCGGACCAACAGTTGAGAAACACTGCTCTAGACTAAAATTTTTCTGCGGACCAGCAATGGTCCGCGGACCAACGGTTGAGAAACACTGCTCTAGACAGTATTTTTGAAATTACTGCTTCAAATTACACAGCACCTTGAAAGGCAACTGCCTTTCAAGGCGCTGTGTAATTTGAAGCAGTAATTTCAAAAATACTTTTTAGCGAACTCATTGGATGAAACGCTCTGACAGGGATCGACTTATTTTTGATGCAGATTCACCGTGTGTAATTTGATCAAAATCGTTGGGATTTCAACTGCTACCGTCAATTGTCAGTAAGGGAACACTTCCTAGCATGTTACACCATAACACATTTCACATTGCAACTGGCAAATTCAAAATTAGGGTTGCTGATCGAGTAGTAGCAGAGATTCAATTTTAATATTTTTTGTAGATGCTGACATCAGTTTAAACAAAATGTTTGAAAGATTCATAAATATTTAATTCTTGTGATTCCAATATGAAATTTTACTTGCCAGTTACTGTTTCGACGGAAGTCAATTATTTAAAAAGACAAAATACAAAATCGCTTGTAGAAAATTCCTTTATTACATAAACTGAAATATCATATGTTTCAGTGTAAATGTAACGGTAAATAGAGAAAGGTAGAAAAATATCGTAGGTATAATATATTCAAAAGGAATTCCGAATATATGAATATAACTACAATATTTTCCTTCCTTTCTCTACTTCTTAAATCTATTCGAAGGGAACCGCATTGGATAACATAATTATGCTCAAATAACGGGTGATGACAAAAATGGCACTAATTTCAACATTGCCGTATCGCTCAAAATTACATTCGTATTTGAACACGTGCATGCAATGAGATCTCGTGCATTCGAAATTTAACTGAAAGTGCACACAAAAAACAAAGCTCTAAACAGGTTTCTAAACAGGTCTGGTTTCGTGAAATTGCACAAAAATCCGGTTAGTATTAGTTTTCCTGTTTAGAGCTTTGTTTTTTTGTGTGCATTTTGTGAGTGTAACAGGATGGTTTTAAAGTTCTTAACTGAAAGTGTTCTATTTTCAAATAAACTTTGGTTTTTCCACTAAAAATGCCATCCAAACAACAGATACGTAGAAAACCTATCATACAACTTTACGAAGCAAATTGGAATCTTTGGAAAAACTGTATTGTAGATCATTTTGGGGTAGAAGGTGTCCCTAAGCGAAACATATATTGCATTCTTAACCAAAATAGTCCAGCTAGGGTGCCAGGATCAGGTTGAAGACAAATGTCAAGAAGATAAAGCAGCTTTTGAACAACAGAAACAAGGTTATCCAGTAAGACGCAGCCAAAAAATTCAAATGCGACCAGTCCTACACCTAAAGAGTCTTTAAGACTACCAGCGTGAACTGTGTCTTGCGTAACTGCGTATGGAAAATGTTTTGGGCGTTTTAACATAAAACGCATGGAGCCCAAAATTTTAAACTTACAACATTACAAAGCCCATAAATCTGGTATGAAAATTTTTTTGGTACTACTATTTTAACGGCCTGTGCGACCTCTGTCCACTCAGCCCCCCACAAAAAAACCAATATTGGTGCCCAACGGAATGAGCCCAAAATTTTTAACTGCCCAATATTAAGAGCCTATAAATAGCCCATAAATCTGGTATAGTAAATTTGAAATTCCGAGGAATTGGGGGGCTGAGTGGTCAGAGGTATTTATTTTTACAATTAGAGCTGAATAAATGTGAATTATTAATGTTAGAAGTTAAATAATAACTAAAATAGAAAAAAAAGGATGCAATGCTTTAATGAAACAGTTGAGAAATATTTGATTCTTTGTAAATGAGGCTTGGAAATACATCAACTTATCTTCTGAAACTGTCTAAAGCATTGTTCCATCATTGCGTTGTTACTTTAACAATGGTGTCACTGATTGGTGTTAGGGAAATTCTGTTCCACCAATCATTGGTGGAACAGAATTTCCCTAACACCACTCCTTGTTAAGCCTAACAGTGATGTCAATATGTAACATTGGTCACGATCACTGTTAAGACCGATGTCAAAGTATTCAAACACAGCAAAACCTACTTTAGTCAGATATATCTGTTGAGTTATGGTAATAATAATAAAAAATTAAAACACAAAACAAATTTGAATATCTAAATTTAATAATATTGAATTTTATTTGCTTTTCAAATTATAATTACACATGGGAAGTGATTAATCATTTTGAAATAAGTTATTTGATAGGAAGATAATATTCATAAATATGTATTATCAGGTTCTTAAAAATAATATAGATTGGTAGATTATGTGAATTAATTTTTCAAAGGAAATGTGCATTTTCCAAGAAATACGATTATTTTCGAGATAAATCTTTACTAATGAATCGTATATTTTCATTTTTCAACAAATATTCAGAAAGATATTTATAATAAATATAGCAATCTCACCTTTAGCACAAACCATATATCTCGAAAAATTCACCATCTAAAATTATTTTGAATTATCAGACTAATGATGTCGTTTACTTTTAACACTAGCCATCTTGTCTTGTCACGTGTTACTAAGTTATTTCTTACCACGTACTTTAATTTGACCAATAAGCATTTTACCAGGAACATGAATAACAATTATAGTATCAGCTTTTCTCTGTAAGTAAACATCGCTAATAAAAGTTGTGGTGGGACGATCTGTTGTTACTGATCATTGTTACACTGATAATGTCGTTTACTGACAGTAGTGTTATACGATGTTGGTGGAACCAGCCCTAAACCTTTTATAATGCAATTCCTATTCCTATACTCCTAATGTACTATATTTCCATTTAATGCACAGGTTTCTCAGTCCTGATAAGTATGTTATATTAGGGAATACCCATATTTCAATATTTATTATACTACATTATCAAAAACTTGATTACTTTAGTATCTTCCCATTTTATCTCTGTATGATATTAATAGAGAGCAGTGAATTTTAATAAGTTTATGAATATTAATTAAGTTTAATAACAAATGTTTACCAGCATACACATACTTGTAAATTAAACTAGAATTTGCATTATTTGACCTTAATCTATTTAATTATTTATTACGATAACAAATGACAACACTGTTTAATAAAATTATTAAACTTAACAGTTTACTTCTATAATATTCTACTAGTTAAAGTTGTATTATATTGTATGACGGTGATAAGATATACAGATATTCTCAAACTTATGTATATCTGACTTCCATAGATATGACTTTAGATAAAAAAATTTTCCAAAATTTTTTCCTTTTTTCAAATATAAAGAATAAACATTTATTGTATTTGTAATTTGCATGTTGATTTACAAGATTTAATGATTCATTATAACTTATTTTACTTGATTTATTTATGTTTTGTGTATTGTTTATTAATCTGAAGCATATTATAATTAGTACAATATCTTTCTAGGAGACATTCTCTCTATTTCAATCAGGAAACAATATATATCATATAATGTTCTAAAGGTGAATAGTTTACCTAGCCCTGATAGTTTTTGATTCAAATTTTTGTTAAAAATTATTTTTCTGACTTCCAAAAATTTGAGTTATATAAAAACATTTGGTCCCAATTATTTGCATAAGTCAGGGAATACTTGTATATACAAATTAAAACTTATTAAAATTGAAAATATAATATTACCTGATAATTAGCTAATGATGCTGCAGGATTTTGTAATTGCTATTAAAAGTAAAAACTGAATGAAACAATAGATAACATATTTATAATTGAAAAACAACAAAACACACTTACTTCAAGAATATTTTGATTAAAGTAATTATGAGTTTCCCATAATTTCAATAACTAAAAAGAACAGTTTTTTTAATATAATCCATTTAATTAAATAATGCAAAAAAATTTAAAAAACAAATTTAGAAATTTACTTTTGTCAATTTTTGTCTCTTTTCTTCATCTATACCCATACTAGTTGTACAGAATATAGGAACCACAATTGTTTCAAGAGATTTTTTTAAATCCTCTGCTCCTTTTCTAGTACTAATAAATAGTAAATCATTAAAATAAAATTTTTATCTTTCCTTAAACATATAATATTCAATACATATTTAACATAATATTTAAGAGCTATAAATGATGAATTACATGATTTTCTCTAATTTATGTTCACTAAAAAACAGTATAATGATCTCTGATTTATGCAGTTTTTATTACACATTCTCAGAAATGTATGGTTGATTTTTCTTTGTGGCTGATATCTGTAAAATATTAAACAATTTTATTTTTTTATTTTACACAAATGTTATGTTATGGCCTTAAATTTTCATATTTATGCTTATTATTTTTATCTAGCCAATCCATGTATAATGAGTATCTTGTGATTCTTTTGTTAAAAGTTCATTTTAGAATATTTCTGTTGGAATATATTTTTGAGATAATGACAATATGAAGGAGATATTAACAGCAATCACAGGCTAGCTGTAACTGCAATAAATATATATTGAATTTAAGCGTTATTGGCTTTACAAATTTTCAATTTACACAGATATTCTCAGAAAAAAATAATTGGATAAGTAAAGATATATAAAAAAGATACAAATAATTAAATCTACCCTAGGAAATAAATATGAAATACAATATATTTGAATATTCTGATTAATTTAAAAATAATTCCAATAACAAGTTCACTGCCTTTGCCGTGAATAGACGTCATGCGCAAACAACAACTGCGCACCAACCGCAGGCCTTTGCCGTGTTTACACATCAAGATTGTGGAACGTTTTTAATAAATTAATTTCCGCTTATCTATAAATGATTTTTGAAATTTAATTTATGCATATTTTATACTCTTATTATTACTTTCGAATATCGATTGAAAAAAATTTTTTGCTTGTTTTTTGTTTATTTATTTTTTCCTTTTTCTTACATTAATGACTGGTTCCACCATTGCGATGTTACTTTAACAACGGTGTCACTGAGTGGTATTGTTAGAGCCCCGCTACATAGTATTCTACCTGAATGGAGTGTGGCGTCATCTGTTGACAAAAAAGATAAATTCAGGGCCGCATGGAAACGCTTCGGCTTTCCACTCTGGAGGACCCAGATACGAGTCTCTGTTCCCACTCATTGATAATATTTATCATGGGGTCCGGTCCCCTTCCTCCACAATCCGGCTGATACGTCGACGTTGATGGGCAGTCTGTCTGAAGAGCTTATTTCGCCCCGCCAGTTAATACTGTTGAGTGGAAAGTGGCGTCATCTGTTGACAAAAAAAGATAAATTCAGGAAACGTGCAGATTATATCATCATTTATTATTTTTATTAATACTCAGGAATTGTTTTAATTCTCACAGTGCTTCCAAGAATTGTTGAATAATTAACAGATTATCATTTAACAAGTTTACCTAATTCCTTATCAAAAAGTATGGCCCTGGTTCTGTTCTATCAATTTACTGTAAACATTAATGACTGGTTCCACCATTGCGATGTTACTTTAACAACGGTGTCACTGAGTGGTATTGTTAGAGAAATTCTGTTCCACCAATCGTTGTTAAGCCTAACAGTGATGTCAAAACGTAACAGTGGTCTCGATTCAAACACAGCAAAAGGTACTTTAGTCCGATATATCTGTTGAGCAGTGGTGCCGAGTGAAATCCTGGGCCCCAGTACGAACCAGGTTTCGGGCCCATATATATATAAATTCTTATTGTTAGGAAGCGGCCCGGGCCCTTCAATCTTCTACGAGCCCGGGGAATTTGTACCCTTTTCCCCCGCCTCTCGGCGCCCCTGCTATTGAGTTATAGTAATAATAATGAAAAACTAAAGCACAAAACGAATTTGAATATATGAATTTAATAATGTTGAATTTTATTTGCTTTTCAAATTATAATTACACATGAGAAGTGATTAATCGTTTTGAAATAAGTTGTTTCATAGGAAGATAATATTCATAAATACAGTAAGACCAAAGTCCCCGTTTAACGCGGAGGATATGTTCCAACGAAACCAAGCGCTAAACGAAACAGCGTTAAACGAGATCATCTTAACACGTAAATAATAGAGGTAGGTGAAACAAGACAATGAATTAAAAAATATACGTATTATTTTTTATTTTATTTTGTAATGTAATATTATCTATTGTATTACATTAATTATAGACATTTTTTATTGCTAATATCAATTCAATATACGTAGCATTTTTGTTTATTTTATTTTGTAGCATGTATTATTACTGTATACATAGGATTTTTTTAATTTTATTTTGTAACATGTATTATTACTATAATATACATAACATTTTTTAAATTTTATTTTGTAACATGTATTATTACGTGAATAAATATATATATACATAGCATTTCTTTAAATTTTATTTTGTAACATATATTATTACTATTATTAATTATAGACATTTTTTTATTGCTAATATCGATTTATATTCATAAATCATCCCTGAAAATCAACAATATTCGAGTAAATAATTTATGTTTGTGATGAGAAAGGTTCTTCATTTGATACTTTGTTTTTTCGTTAATTAAGAAGTCATTTAACGTCGTTTGCCTTTTCCTCTTTCGTTCAGCAAGCAATTGTCGATAGCCAGATATCGCAATTCATGACACTTCTTCTTTGTCTTTAAACTTCTATTAAAATTTGGGTCGTTTTGTGTAATCTGATCCATAATTTCTGTAATAGTGACTAAACTTGTTTTGAGAAAATACGTTGCAAGTTCCTTTTGCTCTTCATTTTCAGAAACGCAAACTTCCTCGTCTTCGTGCGATTTCGTCGGCCGGATGGCCGCGTGGTAAAGCTTTGGCTTACCACCCTGGAGGATCCGGGTTCAAATCCGGGTCCCACACCTCCAGTTTTTCAGGAGGGGTCCGGGCCCGGCCCGTTGAACCCCATCCTTCAACCATCTGGTTGACCCCATTACGGGTGTTGGCCAGCCTGTGATGGGCTCTATAAGTGGCCGCCGCCAGATACAGTATATCCCATGAGGATATGGCGGCGTAAACTAATTAACCTAACCTAACCTTCGTGCGATTTCGGATTTGTGTGATTATAACGGTTTGAAAAACCGCACCAAAGTGAATCAAAACAAAAAATATTGAATTCGAAAAGACCGCGTTATATCGAAACAGCGTTAAACGGAGTACCGTTAAGCGGCGTCCTACTGTATAGTATTATCGGGCTTCTTAAAAATAGTATAGATCGGTAAATTACATGAATTAATTTGTCGAAGGAATTGTGCTTTTCCAAGATATACGGTTATTTTTGAGTTATATCTTTATTAATGAATGCTACACTTTCAATTTTGAACATATATTCGGGAGGATATTTATAATAAATATAACAATTTCATCTTTAATAACAAACCATATATCTCGGAAAATCCATCATTTAAAATTATTCTGAATTATCAGGCTAACGATTTCGTTTACGTTCAACAGTAGCCATCTTGGCTTGTTCACGTGACGTGTAGAGTCATTTCTTACCACGTGCTTTAATTTGACCAATAGGCATTTTACCAGAAACATGAATAACAATCGTAGAGTCAGCTATTCGTTTTCATTAAACATCGCTAACGAAGGTCGTTGTGGAACGATCTGTTGTTAGTGATCGTTTTTACACTGACAATGTCGTTTACCAACAGCAGTGTTATACGATATTGGTGGAATTGACCCTAAGTATAATTGCTTCGCTTGACTATGAAGAACTTTTCCTTTCACCTTCTTCTCAAGGATCCTTGGTTCTTCTTCGTATACGAAAAAGATGCCGTCAACTTATTATTAGAATAATCTCGACTGAAGATGGTGGAATTGACCCTAAGTATAATTGCTTCGCTTGACTATGAAGAACTTTTCCTTTCACGTTCTTCTCAAGGATCCTTGGATCTTCTTCGTATACGAAAATGATGCCGTCAACTTGCTATTAGAATAATCTCGACTGAAAAACGAATTTTTTTAAATTTCATAAAATGGTTTTTCTACCCGCCGATTTTCTATTATATCGAGGAGAAAATTATTAAATATCATTGCAGAAAGACTTTTAAAATTTTATACAGGAAATTATTCTGATTATTTCTTCATGCGAAAGAATTATAACCGCCTCACTCGCGTCGTCATTATCAACTCGAATTAAGAAGGAGTAATAATTGTTCTTTGCTAAATTTATAGAAATAATCATTTTGCCTTTTAATACCATTTCACATAAAAAATAATAAAAGCTAACACGTAATCATATAGAATACTACAAATAAATAAAAACGGATGAATTTTTCTGAAACCATGAGTTTTTTTATAAAGTGATAGAATTTTTGTAGTGATGAAACTGTAGAATTATCAAAAGATTCACTTTGATTACGCCTGACTTTTTCGTGACTAATTAATCATAAACCGTTAGAACATGGCATGAAAAAACTTTAAATAAAATCTTAATGAATTAGTTTCAGTTGAATCCAAATGCAATGATGTTCACATTTTTAGCATACTCAGAGACCATAATATTAAATATTTTAGTATCATTTCCAAACATACTCATATTGACCGAATGGAAACATTTCGGTTTTTCATCCAGCAAAACCAGGCTCGATCCGGCATCCCTTGGAAAATTTGTATAAGGTTCTGTGCTCTGGATCAACGTCGATCCCCATCCCAACAATCGTATTAATAGCTTTCCGAGTTAATTAAAAAATAATTAATTAGAAATGGAATCAAAGACAAGTCCTCCGAATGAAAAGAAAAAATAATAAAAGATTCTATTTTTTTCAGTCATTGCTATATTTATTCACTTTGCTCCTTTGTCTCTTTATATTGTTTTGTTTCATACGATATTGAAGCTGAATATTTTTAGCTTTTCTGATGCTGGATTAGTTAAAGTAAATTTTAGTTGTTCATTTTAATAAAAATAAATAAACTACCAAGACAATGTTTATATTTTTCTTTTTTTTATAAATAAAGAAGGAAAGTTTCTTTATTAATAAATAATTATGAAACAACAGACATACAGCTTGTTGTTTCATAACTATTTATTCAAAGAAACAGTTTTGAATTTAAATTTTATTAATTTTACAGTAAAGAATTGCTAAATAATATCAATCTATTCCCTTTTTCGTTTCGTTTTATGTTTCATTTTATTTCAGATTAACTTTTTACTTAAAAAGTTAAAAAACGAAATAGGATTCAGGTGGTTTGGATGTAATATCATTACAAGAAATTATATGTTGAAGGTATATTAATATTATTATTAAAATATTTCTGAAACATTTTAAAAGTTATATTAAACCGAAATTTTTTCAGATTCTCAGTGCTGTTTTATCTATCTTTTTCATTCTTTTGCAAATGACACAGTACAAGAAGCCCGCTTGAATTATTAATCATTATTGATTGTTATTATAGTGTTCTCTCCTGTTTAATAATTTTTATATTTTAACAAATTATTATTTATTTTTCTGTCTGATGTTCATGAATATATTTCTGTTTTTCATTTAATAAGCGATAGAATATCAATATAAATTGGACATGATTAAACGTTTTTCCGCAGGCCAAATATCATCTTCTTGCAGTTTCATGCTATTTTTCTGTCTGATGTTCATCAATATATTTCTGTTTTTCGTTTAATAGGCGATAGAATATCAATACAAACTGAAGATGATGAAACGTTTCTTCGCAGGCCAAATATCGTCTTCTTGCAGTTTCATACTGCAGCACTATGTGACTTTTTAAATAGATTTTCAGTATAAAACCTTAAAACTATATTTATTCATTTTGGAGTTATTCAATAAAGCACATTATCATTTATCACTTAGGATATTTTTATTGATAAATAAATAATTCTGCAGTTTCATACTGCAGCACTATGTGACTTTTTTAAACATATTTTCAGTATAAAATCTTAAAACTATATTTATTCACTTTGGAGTCGTTCAATAAAATACATTATCATTTATCACTTAGGTTATTTTTATTGATAAATAAATAATTGTTCATTGAAAATGCTGTATAACAAAAACGTTTTGTCATGCCTAAAATCTATGATAGTATTGTATATTTATCTATGAATTTGTACAATGAAAAATAAAAATGACATTCGACTACCTGTGTTCGATTCTCTTTTTTAAGTTGTAAGGCGATATTTTGAAATATATTTTGGTCATATAAATAATACCTTTCTTAAAAATTAATTAGCATTGATTGCCTAATAAAATATACAGGATATATTAATTAAAACAGACATAACGAATACTTTTAGCTGATTGCTTTTAAATAGACAAATGTCTAAATAGGTTAGAGCACACGTAGTTATTTTTATCGTGATGAAAAATCCTGTGAATTGAATTACAATGCAAGCTTTTTAAAACTAAAAGAATAAAACATATTTCAAAGATTATATCTCAATAAATTCATTATTTTTTTAAAATTCTTCAATCATTCATACTGTTTTTCAATCGCAATCAACTCTACTTTGACATTGTTTAAAATAGACAAATAAATAAAAAGTTTTAAATAAATAGAAAAAGTTGCTGTCGGGATCTCCTGTCCTAAATTATCACTTAATCCTGATTGATAAAGCGATTCTATCCTAAATTCCAAATAATCATTTTCGAATTTACGACTATGATAGAAATCGATTTTCATAACGAAAAGAGCATATTTACTAATTTTAGGACAATATATTGGATAAATATTATTCAGTTGAAATCCGTACTATATAATAATGGGATTTTCTAAGTAATCAATTCTATTGAATATGATCGACATTCGATCATATCAGGCATGACATCTGTTTGCCTAATCGATATATCATGTAATATTATTCAACTGAAATGAAATTCACTTACATTATTGGGATCTACTAGAGGATCATGGATGAAAAATGATCAACATCGTTTCGTTATTAAGAAAATTAATTTTGATCATTCATGCAGGAAAAGCAGCTTTTAAGATATCAAATTTTTGAATTTTTTAAGTGAGTTCTCATTGTAAATTTATAAATATCATTTCGTAACAAAAAAACGATTTCATGTTTTCGATGGATACTGTAATTTTTCAAATTATTAATTAGTAAGCGGCAGAGCAAATTCAGTTCTTGCCCCTGATCGCAATACTCGTGGAGGGTTGACCAGAATATGCAGGAAGGCATTACCAGATGTGGCATGGACACCTTTTATAAATTATTAAAAAATATGACTCAGAATCCATATCCTCCATATAAACAGAAAGAAGAAGACTGAAAATAAAATCCAGGGCTTCTCGGTGGAAAGACAGATCCATTCCAAGCAGATTGGCCGAATAGTCACGTGTAAAACTGTGGCTTACCACCCTGGAAGCCTGATTTAATCCGAGTCCCACATGTTCAATTTTCAGGAGGAGTCCAGGTCTGACCTATTGAACCCCAACTTAAACCTTCTGACTAATTCCATCAAGTGTATTAGATAGCCTGTAATGGGCTATACAAGTGGCCACTTCCAGATAAAATATATCCTTGTGGAGATGGCAGTTAATTAGGCTGAACTCACACCTACCACAGCAGAACCACACCACGATCACAAAATTGTGGTCGGTTTGTAGACGTTGTGAATTATAATTATATTAATATAGAAAATGCATAATCTAACAGTAGTATATATATGATGATCCCCATGATATATTTGTTTACATTTTCTTTGATTTGACCTTCCAAGGTCATTTCTAAAAATGATTTCCGGGTTGACCTTCGAAGGTCGTGTCTAAAATTGATTTCCGGGTTGAGATTTCAATGTCAACACTAAAACTGATTTCCTGGTTGACCTTGGAGTTCGATTCTAAAATTGATTTCGGTGTTGACCTTGAAATTTCGATTCTAAAACTGATTTCCTGGTTGACCTTGGGAGTTCAATTCTAAAATTGATTTCCGTGTTGACCTTGAAATTTCGATTCTAAAATTGATTTCCGGTTTGACTTTGCAAAGTCGACACTCAAAAGTTTGTTTACGATTTGACTCGAGAAGGGTGGACCAAGCGAATGACATCACATTTTGTCTGAACTCAATTTTTACCAGTACAGGGCACTAATCAAAGCTAATGTTATATTATGTGTGTCAATTGTAATATCACACATTGATATTCTGTTATTTGAATATATAATCATGAATGAGAGAGTGAAAGTCATTATTGTTTTATCTGTATTATGTTTGGAAGTGATTAGTGGGGTACTTTTTGTAGTTTTTTTAATAAATCATCGATCGACAGTTCAAAACAATATTCCAATTAAAGAAATCGATATTCGAAATACAAGTTGTGATTATTCTTTACATCTGAATCGAAATATCTTTTTGCATAAATGTATAAATGCTGGAAGAATAGTGTTTGATATTCGAAAATTTACGAAAGATAGTCAACCATTAAAGTATATGGGAATTCAGTTGTTAGAGAAAGAGTTCGAATTGATTTGTTCGAAATGTCGTTAAAACATCCATCAACTTGTATTGTTTGTGGTCCATCTCAGAGTGGAAAATCGTATTTAGTTCGACAAATGATTCATCGAAATGTTTACGAGAAACCGTTAAAACGAATTTTGTGGTGTTATTCACTTTTTCAACCATGGTTTGTTGACGAAAACAGTATTTCTTTTAAATGTGGTTTACCCGACAATTACGATAATTGGGATCTCGTAATTATTGATGATTTAATGCACTCTCTGAATGAAAAAATTGGTGAACTGTTTACTGTTTTGTCACATCATAAATCGATTAGTGTCATTTTGATATTACAAAACTTATTTTTACAGAATAGAATAATGCGAGATATAAGTTTAAACACGCATTATTTAATTTTGTTTAAGAATAATCGTGACGAGAGTCAGATAAATTGTCTTGGAAGACAAGCATTTATAGGCCGATTACCTTACTTCAAAGCCGCATACACCGATGCAACATCGAAACCTTACGGTCATCTTTTGATCGATTTTCATCCTTTAACTGACAAGAAACTGTGTTTGCGTGATTCGTGTTTTCCCGACGAACGAGGAATTTATTGGGTATATGTTCCTCAAAAATGAAAAATATTCGAAGAAATTATCATTTTTTAAATGCATTGAGGTGTGTAAGTTCGACTCAGAGAAAGGCATTGTTAAAAAACGCAACGCCAGATCAAATAAAAGCTATTTGTGAAATTTGCGATAACACGTTAAAAGGTAACCTTCCAGTTGACGTTAATAAAATCAAGAAGTATAAGTGCGCTATTAGGAAGCTAGCAGATAAGAAGATTGGTCTTAAAGCCAAAAAGAAAATTCTCGTAAATCAGTCTGGTGGATTTCTTCAATACTTGATTAAACCGTTGATATCATTTGTTGGTGGACTTATTGGAAAAGCGATAGGGCAATAATGACACAAAAAATGGCTTTAGTTCCCGAGCAAATGATTCCAAAATATAAACCCGAATATAAAGTCTACGAAAATATCCACGACTTATTAGAAGATAGTAATTTAGTCGATGATTCGAAAGTAAAATTATTAAGTCAACTATTATCAAGATATAAACGTCTAACCCACGCTCCAAAAGAACCTGTGCCTGTGACTGTTGTTCCTAAAAAGACTGACATTAGTCCGTTTACAGAGACCGATATCGATTTGCCTCAACAGGAAGTTCCAGCTAGCAAGACTGTGGATGAATTAATTTTATTATCAGTTCCTCAACTTTATCAAAAATACGTTCCTCATATACTTCAAATGTTAAAATCCCATCGGTATGAATGGGACGATCAGGGACAATTAATTATTAACAACCTACCTATTTTAAATACACATATTGTGGATTTAATGTCATATTTAATGAGAAATAGAAAATCAACTATTGCCCCAGAAGGTTTTATGGAGTTTTGGGAAGGTATTAAAAAAGCTAATGTTCCTAAAGAATGGATCGGAAATAAGATACTAGCTGCGCGCATAGGATTGGCAGAATCTCCTATTTTACGAATAAGACCACCTCGCATTTCGCCAGTTACTACGAAAATTCCCGTTAGGAAAACAACTGCTAAAAAGCACACATCGAGATCGAAAAAAAGACCATGGAAAGATTATTGAAATCGATTTATTACGACCCGTCTCATCCCGCCTCTTTTGGAGGAGTCGAGAGATTATCGCGTGCAACTAAAATTCCATTGTCCGCAACTAGAAATTGGTTGTCGAAACAAGAGACTTATACTTTACATAAACCGGTAAGAGTGAATTATTCTCGTCGAAAGACTATCGCTCTCTTCCAAGGAGAATTATTTCAATCCGATCTAATGGATTTAAGTAGATTTTCTAAATTTAATAACGGAGTGAAATATTTGTTAACTACAATCGATGTATTTTCGAAATTTGCATACGTTATTCCATTAAAAAACAAAAGACCTCAAACAGTAAAAACTGCATTTCAAAAGATTTTTAAACATCATGTTCCAAGAAAAATTCAAACTGATAAAGGACGAGAGTTTATAAATACTGTAATTAAAAATTTTTTTTCCAAGTATAGCATAAATCATTATTACACTCATTCGGAAACAAAAGCTGCTGTTGTTGAACGGTTTAATAAAACTTTGCGCAATAAAATCTATCGATTGTTTACTTATCGACGATCGAAAAAGTATATCGATAAGTTATCGTCGATAGTATCCGCTTATAATAATTCCATTCACCGATCAATTGGAATGGAACCGGCAAAGGTCAAACCGAAACATCACAAACTAATCTTTGAAAGACTTTATCATCAAAAAGTGAACAGAGTTAAATTTAAATATAAAATTAACGACAATGTTCGCATATCGAAGAGACGCAAGACATTCGCTCGTGGATATCTTCCCGGATGGAGTAACGAGATATTTTTTATCAAAGATCGTTTCGCCACCAATCCTCCGACTTATATAATAAAGGATCACAAAAATCAAATCATTACTGGCCGGTTTTACGAAGAAGAATTACAAAAAGTAAAACAATGAATGGGAACGAATTCTAGTTGTTACCTTAATTAGTACAGCAAGTACTAATTTTTTCCCGGAGAATAACGCTTTACGGCCAACTTTTCCGGAACGTATCTAGGCCGTAAAACGAGGTATGGGTGTATACCATGGAGCCTATTGTAACACTACAAAATTTCAATGAAATATAGCCTGTGTTCAAACTTTATAATATAGGCTAATAAGTTTCAGTTTAATATAATTAGTTTATGGCAGTGTTTTCCAAACTGTGGAACTCTTTTTTTTCTTTTTTTTGTTTGTTTGTTTAATTGCATTAAAAATTATTACACAATAATAAATATCATATATATTTTGTATGTATAAGAACTTGAAAGAAGAAAAGAATGTTTATACAAACTATGGCATATTGTTTTGTAGTATTAAATTGTAAGTAAAAAAATATTTATAAAATTAGACTGTTATGAAAATGAGGTGTGTACCAATTTTTTTATGAAAAAAGGGGGTGTGCAGACACACAAAGTTTGGAAACCACTGGTTTATGGTGATAGGATTTTTATTAGCTGTGCATTCTTTTTAACTTTTTCTTAAAGTGCATTAGATCAGTTTTTCTCCACTGTGGATGATGTGTTTTTATTTCATTTTCACTGTTCTTTTGTCAAAAAATGAGAGAATGTTTTAAAATTGTGTAGCAATCATTAATTACCTGTCAATTGATACATTTAATTTTCATACAGCCCATAATAAAAGCTTATAAAAGACTAAATAAAAAACACCGTGTTTAAACCACCTGGCATGAAATATGCTGAAGTTAGATTAACTAACAAATATGATGTAAACTGTGAAGATTAATTTTAATTTATCAAAGCATTAATTTTTTATTATAAATAGTATTTTATTATTATTTAAATATTTTAAATCAAAGAAATTAAATAACCCTAATACTAAAATGTTTGTTCTAAAATAATTCAGTTATTAAAGGACTATATTTAACCAGTCTTGTTTTAATCTTTTGGTCCTTATTGGCAAGGATTTTAACTCTTCAGATTTTTTTGCCGTTTTATCAGATATTTCTGTTTTATGTCTTATTTAATGGTTATTTTACCTTGTTACTTGTTTTTATTTGATATCTGGCAGTTTATACCATTTTATGTATGCACTTTTATCTATTCTTGACATTTTATATTTAAAATTTTAACATTGGCCGTTTACACCATTTTTATATTATATGTTGTTGGTTTTTTCTTTATTTGTTACTTATTTTTATATAATTTTGTTGAGAATACATTTTTGAAATTTTACCGTGTGCTTGTTGCAGTTTAGACCAGTAGGCCCTTGTGCCACTAAACCAAACCAAATCAACTAAAGGGCTCTAAACAAAAATATAATTTTTTTATTTTCAATGTTTTGAGACTGTTAAAATAAAAAATCTTAGGATTTTGGATGTGATCTAAGTGCTATCTCTATGCCAAATTTGAAATTTAAACACCCAATGGTTAGGGCTGTGAATTTCCATTACTCATTTATATAATATATTATGCATTTTGTTTTTTGCTAGTCTTTACTTTTATCTACTTTTATCTTACATAGTGTTGTAAAGAATAAATGTTTTTTCCATTCTAAGGAAATATTTATGGTGCATATGTGGGTTTCCATAAATTAAAAAGGAAACAGAATCTTAATATCTCCATATATTTTTTAAATTTACTGAAAATATTTGTTATACAGTGGTGCCTCGCAATTTGACATTTGAGTTTCGTGGGTTGGTGCATGCATGTGTATGGAATTGTGTGATGTCATTTGCTATTTGTCAGTTCTTTTTTGTGCTACTTTGGTGTTTGCCTATATTTGTGTTAATTTTCGATTCTACATTTTTCAGAAAGCAAAAAATTTGTAATTACTATTATTTTTTTGACTGAAATGTAAGCACGACCACCGAGATCTACACTCTTTCCCTACACGACGCTCTTCCGATCTTGTTCATCATTTGATTAACAAATATTCTGATGATATAATAATAATCAACAATTAAAAATAAAATTGTTAAAATTTATTTATTTTGAACACGTTGTGCATTTAATGAATTTTTTAAATGCTTTAACTATCAAATTATAAGTTTATAATTATAAATTTATTATAATTTGATCGCTAAAATACTTTTTTAAATAAAATTTTAATATTTATAATGAATAACATTCATATATGCGTATCAAACAAACTATAAAAAGCAAAATAAACGAAAATATTTATTCGTAATAAATTATTTTGTGGAATCATTGTGAATCTACAAGATGATCTCATACATAAATCATGACAATGAAGAGCTTAAGAAATCTACAAATATATCTATTTACAGTATTTTGTATATGAAGTCCATTTTGAACTTTAAATAAATTTTTTTTTGATAATTAAATTTGTTTAAAAAAAATGCATTTTTTAATCAGTGACAACATGAATTAATTAAAATTATTTATTCAACTTTTTTGTGTAGTTTATTTGCCACAAAAGATGAACAAATATTTTCAGTTAATGAATGTTGTCAGTAAACAAAATGTGAATATTTTTAAACAAATTTAGTTATGGCAAAAACTTTTTTAAATTTAAAAATGGAGTTCATATAAAAAATACTGTAAACAGATATTTGTAGATTTCTAAAACTCTTCATTGTCACGATTTATGTGAGACCATCTTGGTGATTCACAATGATTCAAACTATTCATTGCCACCATTTATATATGAGACCATCTTGGTGATTCACAATGATTCTAAACCTGAATTTGTTTCTGACTGAGGTAGATCTTAATGTTGTTTCAATATATGATAACAGTTGTTCCATAGAATAACATTAAATGAAGTTGTAAATCTCATAAAAGTGAGCATATACTTTAATTAACTTCGCATATCTTACTTAATAATTAAATTTAAATGAATTATTTTTAACAAAAATAGAAGTTAATTAATCACTCAATGAAGTAAAATCCATAAGCCACAGTATATTTTTCTGGTTAGTATATAAAGTATATCGATGGATGTATGTATATATACACAGTAAACTTAAAAAAATATAAGTCGTGAAGATAAGTTAACAGCTAAAGTTTCATTAGCTCCAGTTGAATAGGAAAGGAATAAGTAATTATTTAAATTCTTTTAACGTACTAGGTCATTTGCTTATCAGATTCAGTTTGACTAAAAATAATTAAAATAATTCAACCTACAGTAAGGAACAAGACGTCCTTCTAGAGACTCGTCGATCACCAAGGTTACTGGTGGCAAATATTGCATCAGATTCTATATGATTTTAGTATAAAAGGGGGCACTCGAGCCTCATATTTTATCAAAACAGCAAACAGAAAGCAATATGCTTCGAGTAAGTGCATTAGCAATGTTATAATTAGATATTGAATGTTTGTTGCTGAATGTTTTTCTTTCGATTTAGGTTATCGTCTTTGGTGTTCTTCTAAGTGCAGCATCTGCTGGAATCATTCCTGGTGCCGCCATCGCTGGCATAGGTGTCAATCCAGTGTTAGCAGCACCAGCTATCGCAGCACCACTGGCTACCCGTGTGGTAGCAGCTAGAACTGTAGTCGGTGCACCTGTTGGAGCCGGTATCATCGCTGCTAACGGTCTTCTAGGAACAACAGCACTGGCTGCACCTCTAGCCGGTGGTATCGTTGCATCTAAAACCATTCTTGGAGCACCAGCCATCGCTGCACCTTTAGCTGCCCGCGCCATCGCTGCACCCATTGCTGCTGGTATCGTTGGTGCTCCCGCTATTGCTGCACCTTTGGCTACTGGTGTGATTGCTGCAAATGGCTTTCTCGGTGCTCCCGCGCTGGCTGCACCACTAGCTACTAGAATTGTTGCTGCCAATGGTATTATCGGTGCACCAGCTTTAGGTGTGAAAGGTATTTGGTAATATAATTTAAAATTTAATAAATTGAAAGAAGTTGTAACTTGCACAAATTGTTTCTTCCAAATGATTGTGGTCACCTAATGATCTCTTGTTTTACTGTTGTTGTTTATCTCAAATGTAAAAAAATAAAAAAAGAATAAAAATTTTTGTTGTTGCTATTAACTTTTGATGAATTCTTTTATTTTTGTTATAACATTTTTTCGCAATTTTTCACATTTAACAGATACCAATGAGAAAACAAAATCCATTACGAGATATATAGTTTACTTAAGTACATTAGTTAGGGGATGGCCGGGTAGTGAAGTTTTGGCTTACCACTCTGGAGGACCGGGTTCAAATCTGGATCCCACACTTCCAGTTTTTCATGAGGGATCCAGGGCCCTTTGAACCCCATCCTTCAACTATCCGGTTGACTCCATCATGGGTGTTGGCCAGCCTGTGATGGGCTCTACAAGTGGCTGCCGCCAGATACAGTATATCCCTCGTGCGATATAGCGGATTAACCTACATAACCAACCAACTTAAATACATCACTCTATTTCTAATTAAATTTTAAGTAAAAGAAATTAGCTTTTGAAAAATAATTGCTGGTTCGATCCTGAAAGCTCTAGTTTTCTCGCAAATAAGCAAATAACTGAAACTAGAGCATTTTCTCAAATAAGTTAGAGTTTCAATCTTATAAAAATCCTTTAAATTGATCCCTTAAGGGATTTTTTAAAATATTAAACATTATTTAGTATTGAGCAAACGACAATTATTTTGTGAAGCACAAACATCGAAGTAATGATTACGAAATGATGCAATCCTTTCCATTTACTGTTATGATTTACTTTCGATTATTGTCCTCGGTATTCTTCTAACTGTTGCATCTGCTGGAATTATTCCTGGTGCCGATTGCAGCAACAGGATTTTATTTTTATTAAATTAAGAAGTTTTGTTCTTGTAATTTGAACACAATCACGAGATGAATACATCTAATGATATACATTCTAAGACTATACGATATCAAACCAGTTTCCCAATACAGTATTTAAAATCAGATACTGTAGAAACATGAAAAAATCTGTATAATGCAAAGTCGAAAGCCTTTAGTGGTAACCTGGTAATAAGTGAAGATCAATTTACAATCTTTGCAATTAGGTGAAGCACATTTTTATAGAATACTCTTATTTACTCTCTGCTTTTACGGATTATTAATTTTTTATCATGTAAACCTTATTGTAAAGAATTTTGATTATTGTGGCCTTTCTTATCAGATGTGTAGATAGTGGTATTTTACGCAACTATAACATAATTATGTAGTATATCTTTTACATACTTTCACTAAATTTCATATAAGTTATGCCCTTTTACACAATTTCTACTAATTAACTTTTTGCAGTTTCTTTTTTTTGATGGATTGGTGATGTTACTTGTTATTTTGCATGGTTTTATCATGATCCCTCTTAAAGTTTAAGAATATTATTAGTTATTTTATGTTAATTGCTTCATGGCTTTTTTGCCAATGTCTATTACACATATTTCTTATTTTTACGATCATTGTATATGGTGCAAATTGATATCTTGATCACTTAGCACCATAACAAGGTGCTAGGTGATCAAAATATTCCGAAAAAAAAAGACAAACTTATAGCAGTGTATTTCAAGTGCACCAAGTTCATAAATAATATCAAAAAAGCTCGGGTAGCTCAAATTTGAGCTTTTCTCTAGTTTGAGCTAGTCAACCGAATTTCTAAAAACACTCGAGTTTCAGCATCTCTAATAATAAGCAATGATATTTAATTTCTGTTATATCTGATTTGTTTACACTGCACTTATTCTAGTTCTCTTTCATTATGAATCCTAAAAAAAAAAAAAACAAATTAATTGGTACAAGTAAGTAAATATGCAGAAAAATATTTCCCTCGATTCGACATTACTTCGGTGACGGATTAGTGTCAAATTGTGAGGCACCACTGTAATACACATTAAAAAAAGATTAAAAATAGTGATTATAAAACATTATTTTCTATAAAAATTAGAATATGTGAATAAGACCAAAAAGAGTGTGTGAAAATTAAAATATCTCGATATAGCATATGATCATTCTTGTAACAATGCTGGACCTGCAGTGATGTTTCATGCTGTTATGATATTGCTTAGCAAGTCAGTTGATAACAATGACCATTGATCTTGCAAAGCACTTCTGAGCTCCCTAAGGTCTTAGAACTGGGGTTAAGGGCTGCTAATGTCTCCCTAGAGCAGGCATTCTCAATCTATTGCTCACAATATCAAATCTAACTGTTGTTTTCTCATTTTCATTTTACTGATATTGGATTTCAAAAATTTTCTTTGGATGTTTATATTCATCATTTTATATTATTGAAAATTTTATTATAAAGTTAGTGACCATTGGAATTATATTAGTAGTAATGATAGTATTTCATTATTTCTTCATCTGCTATATGGATACCAAATATAGTAAGTTGTTTTTTAATTTTTATAATTCTGTATCATTAAGATTATTTATAAATAAAGAACAAGATGATTTTTTCAAATTTCATAGATTTATACAAAATGGTTTAGTAAATTATAGATAAGACCTCATATCTTTCTATCCTAAAGCATGGGCCACTTAGTGGCCTGTACACTCTCCAAAAGATTGAGCACTGCTTCCCTAAAGTATCCCAAACATGCTCAACAGAATTAGGGTCATCAGATCTGCTTGGCCAAGCCATATGAACAATGGTTTGATCTTGAAAGTATTGCTGTACCAAATACAAGAATAATAATTGAATAAAAAGTTGATTTCGTATTCATTCAACATGAGTACCACTTAGCCAAATTGCCATACAGTTTAGCTTGATGTGACAGAGCATTAGCATCCTTCTGGATAAAGGAATCTCCAATTGCATCTATATAAGGAGAAACAGTGAGGCTTAAGAAACCATCTCTTTTACCTTCTAGCATCCATGTTTCTTCTAGGAAGCAAATACAGATTTATGCAGCTATTAAGGAAATGCCATCCCAACCATCAAACTACCTCCACCTTAAGTGTGTGTCTTTCAAATATTAGAGTGAAAGTAGCATGTCCATGATTCCAGATCAAAGGTCTGCAAACTTTTGAGACGGAAGAGCCAAACCTGTTCCTCACAACAATTTAAAAATTACTTGAGAGCTATAAATATATTTTTACAAATAAGGAAAATTTAAAATAATAATATAAGAAGTTATAATAATTATATCTTTATTATATGAAGAAAAAACAAAAAAATCACACAAATTTCTCTCATTGGTTATAATCAGTGTGTGCAATGAGCTTTCGTTTCTTTAGAAAGTTTCTATATGTCCAGTTTGTAGCTAATCATTTTTAATTTAAGGCATGATTCCAAGTTGGCTAATCCTCAATTTAGATTTAATGAAATTCTTGCTAGAAAATAATTGCTCTCATAAATATGTAGACCCAAAGATTCTGAGAACACCAAATACAAATTTTTTCAACTTGTGTCTGGAAGACTATTCCAAGTATTAAAAATCATGAGTTGCCTTCTGTAGATCTTTTATAGCAATTTGCTTGTGCTGTGAAATCAGGTTTTTTTTTTTTAATTCAGAGCCAAAACTGTAAGAGTAGTAATTTACCGTTAAATTGAAAGAAGTAATTCAAAGCCACATATACGTACCCAAAAAGCCAGTTTGCCAATCCTCTGCTCTAGATCACAAGTATTTCTGGGATCATGTTGCATAGAAAATCTGGACTCATCTATAGAAGAGAGATTTCCATTAGGTTTCACTTCACTTAACATGTTTTGTACATTACAAACATTCCCTTCTCTGAGAAGAGGTAAGAGGCATGCAGACTGCTAGTCACCTCATGTGTAGACCTATTGTGAAGGTTCTACACACAGTGAAAGCAAATACCAGCATTGCTGTAACCACAACAAGGGCAGATCATAAGTGTCTTGGAATATTACTCCTGTTCCTTTAAAATGATGATCGGCGATATTGATCATCCAATGTACTAGTAACCTTCATCATCTTTTGTACCTTTAGGATGATGATTGAGAATTTTGAAACTGGCTTCACAGACAATGAACTACAGTACAGTTGTGAGATCGAGGACGATATGAACAGGCGTTTGGCCTTAAGCAGCCTATAGCACGAGTAAGGATGGGTATTGAGTGCTTTGCAAATCGACAGAGACTACATTCGTCAAAGAATAACTTCCTTTATTTATAGAGAAATCTCCATCACAACAAATGTGAATGATGATCGCCCGATTTAGAGAAAGAGATACCTGGAGTTAATTCGCAAAGTAGAGGATGACAGTCGAAGGCCAGTCTGCTTCTGATACTACAGTCTTTAGTTCTTTTTATAAAATTTGAAGTCAGGACAGGAAAGTGAGGAAATGTATAACTATCAACTAACTGCCAGGTTTTATCGTCTGGTAGATGATATCTTTTCACTTAAGTGAAGAACAAAGGAGGTTCACAGACAAAATATGATCGGCAATGAATAACAAATGTCATGAACAGTGGAGAGCCACGTAGAGCAAGCAAACTAAGCAGTTGAGGTACTGACAAAGATGAATAGCAGGAACCATGGAACAGGCCCCAATCGAGGGCAGCATCAGCTTTTAAATATCTGTGAGCTTTTCTGACCCTTTCTCCTAGGTTGAGAACTAAGATGTTTACTTTCTTGGAATGTTCGCCGAGCAAGGTGTTGGTTTCTCAACCATTTGTCCGACACCTGCTCATAAACTTCCTCCGCGATATATTATTATTGGGGACGAAAGTCCGCTGGCCAGTTCAAATACAACCCGAACTATCATCGTATTTTTTGTGTTTGTTTTGACAGCGCACCTCTTTTCTTTCTCTAGATGTCTCCCTCCTTTCTCCCCTCTCCCTTGTTTGACCTATTTGTGACCGAAGGAGACGGGGGGGATAAATTACGTATAATTCGAACTCCGATTCCCCACACAATTAATATGTAAGTACTTCAGCTACTTCTACCTGCCTTTAGCTTCCCAATTTTTATATATTTCAATTTATCTAAACATATTTTAAAATTTTATTATCCGGATTTTCCTCTTTCATGCTTAAAATTTGAATTGGCAAGCAACCTTTAGCACGACTTTTATAATACAAATGATTTATGTATACCAAGGATATCAGAAATAATTTGAATACTTTATTCTTACTTAGCATTATACTCTGTAATATACATTAATTTTGTACTTATCTACCATTTTTTAAAAAATTAGACATGCTATTTAATGGATATTGTCTGGTAGCATCCTTCCAGACATGTCCATTAAACAAATTGCACTACTATCTGTAAAATGGTATTGCACATATCAAATTTACATTAAAGTAAATATATGTATAATACACTTGCTGTACATATTAATGTTTTTACACTTCTTGTAATATAAATGTAATAAAAATAATTTTATAATAATAAGGAAAGAAACTGTTTACTTATAAAATCTATTTAGCAAACTGCTTGAAAGAAACTGTTTACTATATAGTACATATATTGTGCAGTCATTTAGTGTAACTACACAATTATCAGTGTAAATTACTATGTAAAAATGTTCAAATAAAAAGGTTTGAACAATTTGAAAATAAAACTTTAGCACTATGGTATTATACACACCGTAAAGTATTTTTTCAACTTCATCCTAACTCAACATTAGTTAAATGTACATTGATGTTTGCAAACTACAGTTCTGTTCATGGTAAGTACAGATTGTATATCATATTTTCTAATTTAGACTCCAGATTCCCTGACTAATTATTACTGTACAGTATTATTTTGTCCTTTTTTTTTTTTTTTTTTTTTTTTTTTTTTTTTTTTTTTTTTTTTTTTTTTTTTTTTTTTTTTTTTTTTTTTTTTTTTTTTTTTGTTAGTGTTAATATATTATAATACATTAAATGTACAATACTATATTAGTTAGTTATAATAAAATACTATACAGTATTTTTGCTATTTAGGCAGAACAGTATGCAATATAGGTTTGTTGTAGGGTTTCCATCCCAGGAAATTGTAAGATTTTCACACTTTTTGTATTCCTGTGAACTACCGCACAGATAGAAAAAATTATAAAATACAATTAAATATGATCCTGAATACTGTACGAAAGTTATTTATCAAAGAATTTATTAATTGGCAATATGGAAAAGCATGTGGGCATGGTTTACTAACAGAGTTGCATTCACATCTGATCACGGATTATACTTAATTGATCTGTGAATGTGACACATGTTATCTGATCACGGATTATACCTAATTGATCTGTGAGTGTGACACGTGTTGACATCTTTAGATTATATCTAATTGATCTATGAGTATGATACGTGTTGGCAACTTGTTTAGTTTGTTTACTTCTTTTCCTTCTTATGAAGCCAACATAAAATTTGCATTATATTTTAAATTAAATTATTATTAAAATGTTAAATAGGTAATTCAAAAAGTGATTGCAAATTATCTACTTAACTTGTGAGAGCATAGGAAATTTGGAAGAGAAACCAATGATGATGAATTTAAAATTAGAAAAAGCAATCCACTCAAAGACAAAGGTCCTATGTTGTTCAACTAGCCTTACAAAGGTCCGATTTCTCTCTGGGCCCCTGTAATAAGTCCGACACCGTTCCTCCCCAGCCCCAACCTTTCTTTCCGTCTTAATATTAATATATATTTTAATTTCGTTAGAGTCTAACCAACTCAAAACTTGGTCAACAATACAATGCAAATGTTCCATAGTTAAAAAAGAAACTTTATTATTATTAGAAAAAATAAACTTACAAATGCAAGAACAGGTCTCGTCCCCAGACAAGAAAATGAGGCTTGTTAAACTCTGTAGTAAAATAAAAGAACAATTTGCTTTTCTTTTTTTAACAACCATAAACTTCCATTATAGCCAAACGTCTGACAACCACCAACCATCCGTCTTCAAGACAACACAATACGGGAACAAGAGACCTCCACGCCATCCCACGGCAAAAACTTTTAAACTCCAACTAATTTCCATATTAATTACCAAATACAATTTTTTTTTCAAAGACTGGTCAATTTCACAACATACAATTATTTTCTTAATAAAAACCCACTGACTGAACATAAATGCAAAAGTTATACACTTCACCAACAGTTTAATTAATTGATCACAACAATAATTATCCAACATGGCGGCCCGTCCGCACCGTCTCAGCCCACCACAACAGGTAAGGCTTACATTAGTAACAAATTTTAAAGTGCTTTTAAAACAGTCATTTAACTCTGCCTCCAGAATCCTCACAGCCTGAGTTCTAGCTTAAGGAAGTTGTGAAGCAAGAATTAGTTATTTGACTCAACACAAAATAATCATGTATTATAAAATTGGGCCAAGCTTTGAAAACAATTCCTTCATCATCAGTTGAAGCAGAAAGAGCATTTTCTACTGTTCGTTTACTTATTAAAAAGCTAAGAACTAGGCTGAGCAATAAGAGCATTGATTGCTTATTAAAGCTAAGAACTAGGCTGAGTGATAAGAGCATTGATTGCTTATGTTTCCTCAAATCATACATTAAGAATAAGTGAATGCTAGTTTGTTTATTAACAAAGCTAAGAACTAGGCTGAGCGATAAGAGTCATACTTTAAGAATGAGTGATGAATATTTTATTTGTATTTTGTAGTTCCTTATTTGTATTTTGTAGTTCGAATTGAATTAGTCGATATAAAGGAATTATAAATTTTGGAATTTATTAATATCCTTCTTTTGTGTATTTTTTATTGGTATTAATTATAAATAACCACTTTTTTAAATTTTATTAAATTTAATGCATTCCTGGGATTCCCAGGAATGGATTTTATGTTCCCGGGAAATCAGAAACCCTAGTTTGTTGTTTAAATATGTTGTTTGAATAGTGTGAAATTTACATAACATCCTATTAGATGGAATGTATCTTTGACATTAAGTGGCATATATTTGTATTTTCATTTTTCTGTTTGTTCCTTAATATATGGAAACCAGTATATTAAACCATACTGAGCTATTTCTGTTGATCATTGAATTGTAATAGTTATGAAAACTTGCATCTATGGAAAGTTATGTTCAGAATTAAGACAGTTTTCAAATTATGATGGAAAATTTGAAATGCATTCCCATAAGTTGGAGACCACTTTATATCATTTGATTAAAATTCATTTACAAAAATCTTTGTTCAATAATTTGAATAGAAAATTGGTGATGAATGTAGATCAGCAAACCTGTATTCATAATAATTAATTTTTAATATGAATATTTTAAGTGTTATAAGTTCTAACAAAATTTTATAATAAAATTTTGATTTCCTCCTTTTTTATTTTAGGCTGCTCAAAGACAAATAAGAGCATTGATAGGAAGAAACCAACCTGTTACACATCGACGTCCAGGTGGAAATATACAACAACAGAATCAGTCACAGCCTCAACGCTCTGTTCAAAACAACTAAATTTCAAAATGTCTTGATGATCAGGATACCAAAGATGTTTTGTGGAGAAATTGAAAGTGACTGGTAGTGGAAAATTAAAATTTGAGATTGCTTTGTTTGGTTTCCAGAGTAACATATCAGTTATGATGGTTTCTTGTGACATTTTCTCATTGTCAAGAGCTGACAGTCAGTTGCAGGAGCTGCAGGTATTTGTGGATATTTGTGATGAACATTTATTCTTGTGAATTTGAATTATAATTCTCAGGAATTTTGAAATGAGAAGTGTCTGGAGCACGATAGTGACTCTAAGCAGCTGTTTAGTTAGTACAAACTTGTAGGACCACACTTGTTGAAACTGTATCATGGTCTTTGTAATATTGTGAAAAGTTTATTTTTGATACTTGTTGGAGAAACTTTTTGTTATCATTTTTATGAGCAGTTTTTTGCTAGCAAATGTGGCCAAAAAAATTTTTGGTCGCAAACCAAACTCTTCTATGTTTCTCCAATAAGAACTATATAGTTGTACAAAAATTTTTTTAAATTGTTTAAAAAAAAAAATCTATAATCATCTGTGACTGACTGACTACATCTAATGATATATTTCTATCGGGACTTAGTTTTTTAACTTGTATGTGTTGGCACCCTCACAACAAGACATGAGAAAAATATAGTCCATACATAGTTTAATGACTTGAAAGAATGTTATGAAAGAAATAGTGGAAAACCAAACAAAGCACAATTATTTAATCCATCCATTAAGGAATGGTGGTTATTGTAAGGAAACTGTCTTTAAACCATATAATTATAGATTCTGGGGGAAAATTTTGCACATTTTTTTGCCTTTGGGAGTTTTGATTCAATAAATTCAATAATGCCATTTTTTAATAGAAAGTATAATTAAATCAACAGCATATCATTTTGCTGAATAATTATCAGATTTGTTGATACCTTGTTTCAAAACAATTATGTTTTTCCTGAAAATACTTCATAATGGTACAAATTTAAGGGCATTGTGTGCAAACATAGATTTATTTCAGGTCTAAATTGCACCATCAGGTAAATAAATTCAGAGGTTGCAATGGAGATAATTTGAAGTAATTAAAATTTGCAGCTTTGTGTTTAATAATAGATTTTAAAATTAAAGATTATCATACTGAAGTATGAAATGATCTTTAAAACCCATATAACCTCTGCAAGTTTGTTCTCAGTTATGGTAGAACAAAAGCTGGTGCAAAAACTCAGCTTATTGGCATATAGCCCAGAAGTACTACCTCACTTATTAAAGTTGAAAATTTTATTTATCACTGATTGCAGTAATTTGTGCTAAAGTTCCTCTATCAAATTTTTGGAATGACTTCTATCCATTCCTTAAATATTTTATAAACTGCTTTGATGCTGAGTTCCAGTACTGGTATTTTTCATATGAATTAATGTTGAAAATTTCAATTACCTCAGTTATGAAGTAAAAGCAGTTATAGAGGAAAATGTCATAATATCAGTATTGATAAGTGGAAATTGCTGCTGATGTCATAAACAAATCACTAATGTTGCATAAGATTAAGATGCTTTATATTATAGAATAATTGTATTTCAACTGCACAGGAATTCATCTTTTGACTTTCCAAGAGTGTTTGTTACAACAGCTTAGATCAGTAATGATGGTCAATATTAAAATAAGAAGTACAGCTGTTGTTACATTATCATGTCTGTAAAGTTAGTGGTTTTTGTTTTGAGATTTTGCTTTTGATTTCAAGAAATGAGGTATCACATTCTAATGAAGCATCACTTTATCTCAAAGGGAGTTAAGACAGCAATAAGTATTTTGTAACAATGCATTTTGATTTCATTGCTAATTAATTTTTGTTTTTGTCAGAATATGTAAGTACAATAGTAGAGACAAGTTAGCCTTTGATGTATTTTTCAGTTCAGACTATATAACAATGGTAAGCACTTCTGTGTACTCCTTAAATAGTAGGTGTTTCTATTTTGTGAGGGTGCCCTAGTGTATGGGATAAAAACAGATCCAGGTATAAGATAGCATTTGATAAAGGTACCAGTATTAAAGCAATAGATTCAATAATTTATAAATTTCAGTATAAGTACAAAAAGAGGGGGGGAGTTTGAACTGTTTGTCTGCTGCATCAATTCAGATAATTTGGTTATTGGTTTGAAGAGTTTTCAAAGATTATCTACCTCGTAGCCAGGTAATATTTGTTTCAGTTTATTTAAGGATTGACTAAATTACCTGTCCTCACAGGTATGCACAATATATAGGGTATGTTTTGGCTCTGCCATGTGCCATATTTTCTCAATACGAGTGTGTATTTGATTGCAAATAGAAAAGATTACCTAGTTGGACAGAATGTGAAAATTTTGAAATAGTGCAGTGTTTTATTCTCATTTGTCCCACTAGTGATCACTGCCTTATTTCTTAAAATAATCCATTCTGTTTTTTCTTACCCATTAGAGTTGGAACCTTAAATGCAGCCCATCTTGGATAATGTTAATGATCATTTTAAAATTGATCGTCATAAAACTGTTTTGTTCCCATAGAGGGCAACACTGTCTATTGTTAGTGCAATAGGCCATAATGGGTTTGGTTTGCATTGACCAAGTGGTACAGTGAACTCCTCAAATATCTGTTTCTGTCTTTTCTACTATGATATATTAAATTATTCTAGTTAAGTTTTATGTCTCTTCTTTTCATTTATGTAAAAAACAACATCATACAATCATTTTCACTAATTTTAAGTAAAATACATTAAAAACTCAAATTTTATGTATATACAATCAATCCCCAATAAGACACCCCTCATTAAGCTGCCACCCTCACTGACAGCCAAGAAATTCATCAGAATGGATCTTCCCTATGTTAATAGAATAGGCAAACCCTGATAAGACGCCATCTGCCAATAGAAATGTCTAAACAAATATTTTTTTTGGTATTGTATTTGTCCTTGTTAATCTGTCAGGGGCATATAAGATGACTTACATCCCAAAATTCATCAGTACTGTGTATACATTATTAAAAGCTCTCTAGATTCATTTGTAACCAGTAGGTGGAAGAGATGGAGTTAACAGTTAATCATGTGTCTCTCAGCCTGGATTCACACCTAAGATTGTAGAAAATTTTAGCTTGTAAGAACCAGATTGTTTCCATCATTTATTGTGTACCAAGAAATAAGGCTACTGTACAGTAAGCTATGTACATTGTGTTTTTATAGAAAACTCAAAATAGAGGATCAGAACAGCAGCTGCACATGTTTTCTATACAGTATTGTACATATGCAGTAAATAAAAATGTTTTATATTTTTATATTGCTTTACTATAAAATATACAGTTTTTTTTTTTAAATATTAAGTTTCGATGTAAAATATAAATGTTGTGTATTTTATATTAAATTTAATAAATTCGGAGTTCATTTTCATTTCTATACCACACGTAGTATTTGTACATATATGGTATGTTTACTACACTGTAAAATATACAGGTTTTTAGAAATTATAAGTTTGGATGCTAAATATAAATGTACTGAATTTAATAAATTTGGAGTTCATTTTCATTTCTATACTACACATGTTTTTGATAAACTGCCAACCCTAATTAGTCGCCAAAATTGTCCCCAAATGGATGGTGGTGTCTTATCGGGATTTGACTGTATTAAAAACAGTTACATACGTCTTAATAATTTTTAGTATAATTAAATGAAACATTATAATATGAAACACATTTAAAGCTATTATAAATCATTAAATATTATGGATTATTCTATATTATTTTCTAAATTAGTTTCATGTTTTATTATATAAAAACAATCTTTCAATTTTAAAATTGACTAAAAACTGTAATTAGAATAAATGTTTTTTATAATCTTTACTATATAATTTTAATTGTAAAAATTTTAAACTAAAAATTATATAATTTTAAATTTTAATGCATTTGTATTTCTACATTTTGCCTAAATCCAACTTGCTTGAATATTGTTGGAATAAAGACTTTATTTGTTGGAATAAAAATCTGAATCTCTTAAACCAAATTTCCAGAATTTGTTTTCAAAAATTTTCCATTTTTCTGAAATTGTAATTTTCCAAAAGTACTACAGTGAATGACTATACTCAGTAGTGTATTAAGATCTGCATGGACTTGTGTATACTTGAAGTTAATGGGCCTTATCCATTTAGAATCTTTACTAATCTCTGTGCATAGCATTGCCAACATAGTATTTTTCACATTAAATCTAATATCTGTTTAGTACTATTAATATGAAAATTTGCACAAAATGCTGTTGCATTATTTAATGCATTTTTGTGTGTTAATGCTAGTGTTTTAAGTTAATGCTAAATCTAATGGTTTTCAAAAGAAATATATATTAGTCCTTTTATAGATTTTTTTTTAATAAAAATACCAAAATTAAGTTGCAAATGGCTATGTTTACATGAAGTTATTAAATAAGTCCACATATGATGTCCAAAATTAGCTCTAAATAATCATCTCATATATACAAAATGAATCAAAACTATCAAAGAATGCATTTACATCACTTAAAGCATTTGTACTTAAATGCCATTTTGAATTAATGATAGGTTTTGTTACTTAATATGAGAGATTCTATTTAACTTTTACTGCTATCCAAATAAACTGCTTAGACTTATATCTCTAAATAAATAGGAAAAAACAGCACTTTATGCAGTTGAATAAAGTTTTTATTATAATAAAAACTTTATTCAACTGCATAAAGTGCTGTTTTTTCCTATTTATTTAGAGAGATTCTATTTTTATTAGAAACAAAAAATTTATTGCCATTTCTATAGAATTTGTTTTTATAAATTCTGTATATGAATTTATCATTTATATATTTTCTTAATGAGTTAGTAAACATGTTGTTCTCTCATTTATTTAGTATTTACTTTTGGCATAATTTCTTATGAGAATCTTAGGCCCATTTTTACAATGTCTGGTAAAAGTTCCTATTAGTTTTAACCACAAGGTAAATGCTAATTTGTAGTTATTAGGGTTTGTCCGTTTTAAAAATCAGATTTTTTGGATAAATTATAAAATTCGAAAATTAGTTTTTAAATTTAAAAATCCAGTTTAGATACTAGATTTAATATGCAAAATTAATTAATTTAATTAAAAACGTTAACATTTTGTCTTGAAATCACCTTGGGCATATATGTGAGGATCTTGCACCATATGAATGAAAAAAATGTGGTTTGAATTAATACTATATTTTCGAATAAGAGTTGTGACTCTGATCCAAGATAGGAGAATGGACTCGGAGACTAAGATGATAAAATTAACATATTAAAATAGCAAATAAATAAAAATATGATGCAACAAAAGGATAAATACAATTAACATTATTAGCTCTAGAAGTAAATGAGATATATACACTAAAAAGTTACAATTTTAATTCTTGAACAGAAGAGAGAACTATTCGATTCTGGGTTGTGTGGACCTACCTAGAAGATATTTATTCTTTTATCTTATTTCTTTCCTCCATACTTTTTCATAGACGAATGCCATCTTTGCTGCTTTGTCTTCATCAAACACTACTAGCAGGAAGGAACATGGTTTCCCTTTATCTTTCTTTCTTTCTTTTCTTTTTCTTCTCGAAAAAACCAACTCTCTCTGTCTGTAATACTTGTTGTTTGTCCGATGCCAACAAGTTGACTCTTTGACTCTGTCTCCTCTCTGTAAACATTGTAGTTCTCCCATTATCTTATTTTCTGAATTGTGATTTTATTATCTAATGTTTAATTACAGGTAGTCCTCAACTTATGACAGGGTTCCATTCTGTCTCTATCGTAAGTTGATTCTGACATTAGTCAAGGACTTTTTTAATTCTTAATTTGTTTGATTTCTGTTTTAATATTTTCATAAATTAAGTTTCTGTTTAACTTAAAACAGTTAAGCATAGCTTTCTTGTTTTTTTTTTTACATTGGAATTTTCATTAGTAGTATTATTTCTCTTACTGGACATGAGAATTATGACAAATACAGGTAGGCCTCGATTAGTGCGAATAATTGGTTCCACAAGTTTCTCGCACTAATCGAATTCGCACTATTCGAAGTATTAACTATATGTAAAATATGGTAATTGGTTCTTGCTTTGTGAGATTCTGGCCATTAGCCAACCTCACGATGAATACCACAATACTAACTGTTTAAGAAATGTTTATTTTCATATTTTACATCGTTGTTCATCATCTAAATTAATAACTTACCTGGAATTGCGTCCATCAAACCAACCGCCAAATCAAAACCAAAATAGCGAATTGAAAGCGGAAGTTGAGCGCCGCTTTTATGTCGCTCAATCACATATAGCCTGGAAATATGCTATACATAATAGTAATTAATTATTACTATTGTTCCTTCCCCATATGTGTGAACTAATATAACTTCTTTTATTTGCTTTGCTTTATTTTACTTTGTTGTTTACGTGTTTCCTCTATCGAATGTACTATCGAACTTTTTAAAAAACTGTTCCTTTATTCTGTTCTTTTTAACTAAATATGCAACTGATGATGGTATTATATTACCGAAAACAGTTTGTAATTTCGCAATAAACTGAGTTATTTTCATTGCTTTGATGTGCTTATGTTAGAAATCTAATCTTGAAGTTTATTAAAGCTGTAGACATTCTGCTACTAATCAGAATAAAGAAGTGAGCTGATGTAGACCAGTTGTGAATGGTTGAAAACATTCCTTTGTGAAATAAAAGTATTATTTCTGCTTAGTGCTTAAGCTCACTTCTTTACTTGAAGTTTATGCAGGAAAGCAGCCAGAAGGCCCCTTTAAAGTTAACAACTCACCTGGTGATGTATTAAAAAGATTATATGAACATATAAAGGGAATTGGTCACAATATTATAGTAGATAATTGGTTTACTAATTATCAGCTATGCCAAGATTTGTTGGCATTGTAAAATCATTATTAAATTAACTTTTATTGGAATTATCAGAAAAAGTAAAAGAATGACGCCAAAAGAATTTTTACAGATAAAATGTAGAATATTTACACTAGCATATTCAGTTTCCAGACACATTTTACTCTTCTTTCATGTATTCCAAAAATAAAAGTATATTAATGTTATCAACTTTCATCATGATAGCCATATAGATAAAGAATCAGATGACCGTCAGAAGCCAAATATGATTAACTCCTATAACGCAATGGAAGACAATGTAGATGTAGTAGGTAAAACATCAGCATAATGTAATGTGGCAAGAAGCACTAAAGATGGTCTACAGTTATCTTTTATACTTATTAAAATATATCAGGAATAAATGCACAAATAATTCTTACCACTAATGGAATAATTCCAATAATAAAAGCAGGAGAAAATTTCTAAAAACATTGGCACTTAATTTGATGTGTGAATTAAACATGATCAACATATTCAGATATTCATATTTGAATTAAACATCCGAATATTCAGAAAAATCTTAGAGAAACAACAAAATGATTTTTATCAACATTAGAACACCCATCAACATCACAAGAACCGTCTACTTCATTGCAAACAAGTGCCTCTTCTCAAACAATTATATCACAGGAAAATCTAGAACAATTTACACTACAGTCTCCTGCAAAAAAAAAAGCTATAAGGAATGTGATAGAAAAAAATCATCCAATAAAATATCCTTGTCTTAAATGCAAAAAATTTGTCTCCAGCATTCACTAGAAATGAATTTTCAATGATAATGCACAAATATTCTTGCAATATTACAGGACTAGATGAGGAAAGAGATGAAAGATCAAGTCAGAAAATCTTTATTTCTGCTACTAATCTACAGAAAAACAGAAATGAAGGTTTCTGATTTGTTATTGTTCATCTCTGTCCTCATCTATTCACTATTGCTATATTGAGAGAATACTCATATCTTAGCATATCTAACTAACCTATTTTGAAAATATATATATATTTTTTTTTCCTTTGTACTTTTTATATAGTGTCCATTTTGTAAACTAAAATAAATATATTTTATCAATATTTAAAATTTCAATTTAAATTTTGTGACAAACATCTATATTAAACTACATGGATTATAAAGTTAGCTTTTTACTATAAGAAACTATACTGCTTTCTTAGATATCCAATTAATCAAACACTTCACCACAACACTAACTAGCAATCCGAAAAAACTATTTATTTCCTAAAATTTAACTTCCAGAGTAACGTTTTTGGCTATAACATAGCCATTCTCGACTCAACACAGTATATATCCCCAGTCATATAAACTTGGTGCTTTTAATACTGTTAAAAAGAATATATTTTTTTTAAATTAAAAGAGTTCTACAATAGAATCTTAATGAACTATGTTTTTGGATTTTAGAACGTCTTGTTCTAGACTGTAAAAAAGTTTGAGTTGAAGATGGCTATATCACAGCCGAAAACGTTATTGTGGAAGTTAAATTTTAAGTAATAGTTTGTTTGGACTCCTAGTTAGTGCTGTGGTGAAGTGTTTGATTAATTTAGCTTTTTATATAAATTCAGCTTTTTTGGTGTGTTTAAATTTTAACTAAGCTCATGTATTAACTTTTAAAAGTGACATCATGCCAAAAATGTAACCATCTTTACATTCATGTTATGTTTGGAAAAAATTTTGCATATATATTTTAAAATCAAACTCAAAAATAATTTTAAAAAATATCAAATGATAAAAACTTGAAAAAAGCACATTTAGCAGCTGAGGCAAAAGAAATACTTTAATATGCTAACGTTTTCAGACAAACGGCCATCATCAGGCTAGACAACCGGAATTAGAACAGAATCTTTTTAAATATTTGAATATATGCGTTGCTATGAATGATGCAATGACCACAGCAACACCACAAAATGAATACATGGCAGTGCCACAAAACTTAAAAGATTTTCATGTGGTAAAGAGGATAGCCAAGAAAAGGAAGAAGAAGATAGCACTTCCACAGGGATATAAAATGATTTTTAAAATCTTAAGTTTTTACGCAAATAAACAAGAAGAGGCCCAACCATTTTTAACATTCTAAGAAATGACAAAGACCACTTCAAAGAAGAACAGAGAAGCAGAGTATATACAATCCCAGTAGAAGACATCCAAACAGGGCAAAAGGCTGCATACATAGTAACAAAAAGAACATTGGCCCAGAGAGTAAGCAAGCATAAAAGGGATACTGAAAAAGGAAATTTAACAACAGCCCTAGCAATGGAAGCCTATAACAAAGACCTCAGAATAAAATGGAAAGAAACCAAAATAATAAGAGAAGTAGGTACACCAGCACAAGCGCTGTTAACAGAGTCAATAGAAATATTAAGAAGAAAAAACAAGGAGGTGATCTGAAACGAAGGACTAGCACTCGAACCCGCACCCCTGTGGAAGTATGTAATTGAACATGACAAATCTGTACTAGCAAGGAATGCCAATACTGCACCCTAATGAAACTGTATATAATTCTATATGTTGTATATTATTTTAATCTTTACCCAATAATTATTATATTCTATAATGTTGTAGCCATATGTACAATTCCTATAATTTTTAATTTTTAATGTTTTTCTGCAGTTATATTATGCTTATTTTACTGTATTTATACTCTATCTAATATATTGTAACCATAGCAATGCATGTATTTGAATATTTAAAAAGATTCTGTTCTAGTTCCGGTTGTCTAGCCTGATGATGGCCGTTTAGCCGTAAACATTAGTATATTAAAGTATTTTCTTTTTCCTCAGCTGCTAAAAGTGCTTTTTTCAAATTTTTATTATAGAATAAGAGCTTAAGCAGTATTTGAAATAAGTAAAATAGTTAATATCAAATGATTTGGAAAAAAGAAATAAGAAGATAACTTTTATCAAATATTTCCAAAAAGCATCAAAAAAGAATGTCATTGTTAATAACCAGAAATGATGTATATGCATGTCACAAATTCTGACCTCAGTACATAAATATATAGTAATTACTATACTATCAACAGAATAATTCTTACCTTCAAACTGCTTAAACTCTTCAAATTAAATTTTTAATTAATAACTAGCGAAACAGAATTATTGATTAATGACAAGATAGCATGGGAACCAGCCCCGGGATGGAAATACGCTATAAGTAAACAGAGAAGTCATAGAGCTTGAAGATATTTTGAGAAAAAGCACCATTTTAAAGAGCTTTTAAGACTTAAGAACTTTTAAAACTTTGACAATGTTATATGTTTAATAACTTAATATTAAAGGGGTGTTTAGTATTATGTAATCGGTCCAGTTCGTAAAGTTATGTATTTAAAGTTTAGGTTAGTAATAAACTTTTAGTTTGATTTTTAAGTAATATTTTAGTTATTGTAATTTTTATTTTATAACCAAAGAATTTATTTGTAAGATAATGTTATTTTAAACAAACGTGATCTAAGATTTAAACAAACGTGTTCTAAGAACATTAATTGCTATGACAATGATGTATGGATCTCTTGATTCAAAACTGTTGTAAAACAAATTGTACCTGAAGATGGTGTAGATACACCGAAAGCGTTTGTACGTTATTAATATTAAAAGTGAGCTTTATCTTTACTGCATGAAGTGCTAGTTATTTTAAAGATTTAATTTATACTATCAATCTTCCCCTTTAAGTTAAAAACAATTTACTATTTTATCATTAAAAATAAAGACAGATTGAATTTTTATATCTGTTTGTCATCATAATTTGTATATTATACATCCAAATAACAAAAATCCATAAAAAATAAAAATTTGTTCTTGGTTGGAAATTGTTACAAGAGAAACAAACATATCAGAGAATATGATAAAATTAAAACAAGAAGTTTGGAAAGTATTAGATTTAGAAATTGTTGAAGTTGAATACTGCTTCTGAAGGTGATTTTTCATTGCCCTCATTCACATGCCACTCCCATTAACATATCACCTCTAAATGACCTTGGACTATCCTAGTTCATAACATTCATCTCTTTGTTTACAAATAAAATAGGAACTGCATTTGTTTTGATGTCAGGGAAAGATTTAGGACTGTCTGAAATTTGTTCTTTTGTTTGTTTGCATAATTTTGATAAGGAGGTATCAAATTATATAAAAATTTATTAAAAATCAGCAAAATAATGTAGAAAAATGATTTTTTTTTTTCTATTATAAAGAAACAAACTTTAATTCAATCAGTAGATTTACACTAAGAAAAATGATTTTTTTTTTTTCTATTATAAAGAAACAAACTGTCAGAAACAAACTTTAATTCAATCAGTAGATTTACACTAAAAAAAATTTTTTAATAAAAACCAGAATTGCAGAGTTGGATGACAAATGATTCAACTCTGACTCTACCTTTTAAAAAAATCCAACTCTGACTCTCGATTCCAGGCAGTTTAAAAATTGAACTCTGACTCCACCCAAAAACCTCCGATTCTGCAACCCTAGGCTGCAGAATCAGATGGCAAATGATCCGACTCTGACTCCACCTTTTAAAAAAATCCGACTCCGACTCCCTAAAATTTGTTAGGTCTGACTCCAACTCTACCCAAAAACCTCCAACTTCTTAATTCCCAACTCTGACTCTGCAACCCTGCTAAAAACACCACTATGAAACTAAACACATTCAGAAAAAGATGACACCACTAAAGAGTTAATTGATATAACTTCAGCCCACTAGATCTTTTTCTAATATATATCTATAATATCAATGTCAATAGCAATCATAAGCCCACACACAATTTATTTTCCTCTTAATTTTGTAGATATGGTCATTTTTATAAATATAGTTTATAAAGTTAGTAAAATTTTATTCTTTTGAAATTATAATAAAAAAGTTAAATTAAAAAGATTGCTCTTCTAGTTTTAGTTAAATTTCCTTGAAATGTCCATGCATGCAAAACTCTCAAGATCAATTCTGTCAAAGATTAGAAAAAGACAGCTCCCACACAAAATGTAAGTATTTACAATGTTTTTAAAAAGTTTCTGATAAAATCATTTCATATAAATTGTTATTTAGGACTAATGAAAAAAATCAAATAATCACTAAATGGGAAAGAAACCTGCCTAAAATGAATGAAGAAATCAAAAATTTGAGCTTTTTTTTTGCAGAGATGATAATCATAATAATTGTTCACTTTAATATGATTCAGCAGTTACTTGAACAATAACTTCTTCAAGATAGTATTCTCACCACTATAGCCATTTAGCATAATGGGACATCATCATTCCATTAAGCCTGAATTGTCCAGGAATACGTCAACAATCATTTGAACTGACATAGTGGCCTAAACTTTGGGAAGTGCGCACATTAGATTTAACCATACTGATTTTATGAAATTCCAGGAAAAGAAATTTAAAGATCTATTATAAAAAAATTCAATTTTTATTAATCTTTGAAATTTTATTAGAGATGCAGTTCCAAAAGTAACTATTGACATGTTTGCAAATATATTCCACAATGCAAGTGACTGATTTAAAATTTAGAGAGGCATTTTTATGCTTAAGAATATATAGAAAATCTCTGACTTATATTATTACATACTTATGTTGTTTTTTCAGACCAAATTTATTAATCAAAATAAGAAAATTTATCTTTACATTCTATTATGTTACTCTTATATCATCAATAAATTGATATCTAAGTTGCAAATAATTTGCATCTCATACATACAGGGTGTATACTTGAAAACTGAACCCCATTGTTTATTTTGAAGTGATTTGAGTTTTTGCATAATTCTGATGGCAGAGGTAGCCACTGGGCAGTGGATGATGTTCACAATGTCTATGGTCATTTCAGACATAGAAAAGCAAGAGCAAACATGTGCATTTACACACAATAGTTCAAGAATGGTTTATAAACTCAAAAAACAGGTATTTATTGTCAAAAATTTTTTCAGAGTATATTGTCTTACAAAGAGTAATGCAATCTTTGTAATGCACTCTTTGTCTTCTCAATTATTTAAGAAAAAATATGAGGAAGAGAAGGTTCCTTCAAATCTTTAATATTTGTGTTCATTAAAAAGTTCCAAGACACTGGATCAGTTGAAAACATGAGAAATTAATAACTGAGAGTTTTAACTAAAAGTGTCTTAGATGATGCTAAGCAACAGATAGAAAACAATCCAAGGAAGTTATTATGAAAATTGTTGCAACAAATAGGGATTTCTTTGAAATTGTGTCACAAAGCAGTGTCCAGAAAACTTAACAAGCATTCCATACAAAGTGTCCATAGTGCAAGAGCTGCTTCCACAAGATTCCCAGAAATGCCTGCACTATTGCAACTGGATGGTTCAACAGATTAATTGGAGACAAGACATTATAGAGCATATTTTTTTTTAGTGATGAAGCATGGTTCTGTCTGACAGGATGTGAATTTCCAAAATTATTGGTTTTAGAGCACAAATCCTCACTTAAGTCATGAAAATCCCCTTCAATCCATAAAAAGTAAATGTTTGATGCACTTTATTGCAGAAAAGAATAATTGGGCCCATTTTCTTTCACAAAACTGTAAATTTAAAATGATATTTGAATATAATTCACAAATTTGTCATAGAACTTATGAAGGATGAAATTCACTACATGTTTTTCCAAAAATATGAGGCCACATGTCACATTTCTTGGATAACATATTCAAAACTGAATGAATATTTTGGCAAACGAATAATTGGAAAAGGATTGTGGGTGCCAAGATATTCAGATTTGTCCCAAGTCAATTTTTTGTGAGGACATTTAAATTGGAAATGTATTGGATACTAGAAACTGAAATACACCAAAGATTTGAAAATTGCAAACATCCATCAGGATATGTTGGCTGCTGTTTCAAGAAATATTTTGCTCTGTACTGATCTTTGTATACAGGTTGATGGAGGGCATTTAGAGAACTTAATTTAACTTTTTGTTAATATAACTATTAACTTTAAGCTATTGACATCTTCAATCTGTTCTTATCTGTTCTCTTCATGTCTCTTAGGCTTAGTAGGTTTTCAAGTAAACACCCTATATAAGTTATCTTGTCTCCAAACAATATCAGTCTAATTCAGTCCATTGATTTAGAATATAGATTTGATCTTGGAATCTCTGATTGAAAAGTCAAACTTGTCTTTTTGTATTCACTAATTTATAGTGAAGAATGAGTAAGCCACATGGAAGCATGTTCACTTCAGTGGATCTTGAATCAGTTCTAGATCAAATATATCCAGAATTTTTTAAGACAATCTGGGCCCAGTTTGTTAAATCCCATTCTTCATCTCAAAGTTGATGTTACACAGATATATATAACTCATGGTGAATCAACTTCTGTTTAGTTTCCTCTCTGATAAGAAAGCAATATAAAACAAGAAGGGGAACTCTCTACATAAGTGCAAGCTGCTTATGACTGGCATGGACAAAAGTTTATAAACAATGAAGTGCAATTTGTATTCAAACAAACTGCCCCATCTAGAAGATATCATTTTTTTTACTGATATTCAGGAGAAAATTCAAAAGTTGATTCTGTTATCTAGGTAATAAAGAACCCCTAATGTTATGACAATAAACTTAATTTGGAAATTTGATTCTGAAGATGTTATATTCTCATGAGGAGAAGCTCATATTTGACAATCTTTTTGAAATTCAGAAGCAAAATGTGCTTGATTTTAACCTAAGTCTGCAGATCAGATCATGACAACTTGAAAATTATCAATTGAGATTCTTCAGGGCACTGATTCAAAGGAGTATTGAGCTAAATGTTCCTTTGAATCAATGTGCTGTAACAAAGCAAGGAATAAAGAAATGCTTGTTTCCTTTTAGGATGTTTAAAGAGATAAGAGGTATTTATCTCACAAGTTCAGTGTTTGATTTCCTTAAGCAATGATCAAAGACTATTGTAATTTCTATTATGTAAATTTATTATTATATGTGTTATTATAGTAAATGTATTATATTTTCTATTATGTAAAAAGATAAGCTCTAATTCAAAGTGGAAAAATAATAATTTATTAAAGTTTACTGAAGTCAACTTCACAAAGTCATCTTCAGCTTTTTAAAAAATTAAAATACAAAATGTTCTTTGGAATGTAAGATGCAGAATTCTGCATCTTACATTCCAAAGAAGCCCCACTGTGTGAAGAAATCCCATAGCACTGAAGAAATCCAATCTGAACAATTGAAAGATCCCGAAATCACCAAAATAATCTCCAGTTTCAAAAATAATTCATCGAATGACTTTCAGAAATGGACAGATAGAGGGTTCTTTATGTCAACCAGTGTCCTTTACAAATATTCCTCTGATGACTTAGAAGCTCAGTTGGTAGTAGTATAAGCTCAGTAGGAACAAAATGATATTTTACTGGTATGAGGAGATACATCATTGATTATATTAGTCATTGTCTTGATTGTCAAAGGTATAAAGCCATTAAACCAGAAGCCAGTTGGTCTCCTGCAAACCCTGATGTATGCTCAGATATTTGAGGTAATTTCTATTGATCTATTTGAATACATTAGAGATTCAGCAGGGTCCCAGATGATTTTCATTGTGGAAGATACTTGTAGCAAATGTGTGTAATTATTTGCCATGGTGAAAGCTACACTGAAGAATGTCCACAAGTATTAATTGATGAAATTTTCTTCTATTATGAAATGCCATGCCAGATAATCAGTGACAATGATGTGCAGTTTATCTCTTCCATGATGCAACAAATCTGTTATTGTTTAGGTATTAAGCAATGGTTTATGTTTATTTATCATCCTGCAGCTAATATGGTAGAATGCAAAAACCATGATTTAAAACCCTGGCTAGCGATATCAGTGGTAAAGCTCACATGTCTTGACAAGAATGCTTTCCCACAATTCGTTTTGCAACGAATACCTCCACATGCAAGATGACAGGTTCTACATCCATATACCTCACTTTTGGGAGAGAATTAAGAACACTAAATGATGTCATGAATGATTTTCGTACTGTAGTGCAGAGTGAAAATCTGATACCTCAGATCACACTTTACTTGCAGAAAATTGCAGATATCTGGAAGGAAACAAAAGAAATTCATGACAAAAAACAAGATTAACATAAGAAACAAGCAGACAGATCATGCCATGACTTCTTTCCCTTTAAAGTTGATAATCTAGTTTTAGTGAACATCCATGCTCTAAGTCAGTGGTTCTCAACCACTGTGCCGTGGCACACTAGTGTGCCGCCAAACCTTTGATACTGTACCACAAAAAATTATGAATGAATTGTATGTATGTAATTTTATGAATCATATATATTAATAGTGAGACGTGGTTGGCTGGATATCCCTTTTGCAGTCGAATCACTGTACCGATTTTTGTAAATAGGGTATCGTTAGAAAAATCTAACCCTCAAATTTCTGCAACAGCCAAAATTTTTTGTCCTTATTCATAATTTAAAAATTAAGGAATAAAAATTAAGTTAAAATTATAGTTCTGTAAAACGACAAAATCTGCAGGTGGCGCTATAACTTAATAAGGGCAGAGATTTAATGATTCCTTGTACTTATTAACTAGGACTATATTGTCTCAAAAATTTAATGAATACAGTATATGGTTCATATTTAATATTAATTATACAGTAAAAATTTAATTATACACTATATGGTAGTTTGGCGGACACTGTATAAATAGAGGATGAGGCTTTCGATGATCTTCTAAATCAGAGGTTCCCAAAGTACGGGACACGAATATGTAGCACACATATACGTTCTTCTAGTTATATGGCGCAGTCTGTAAGCACATAGTATTTTACAATGCGGAAAACGTTACAATTGCATCCACCTTTGTAAGTGTAATGATCGAACGTAAAAATCGGAAAGACGCGAACACGAATATGTAGCACACATATACGTTCTTCTAGTTATATGGCGCAGTCTGTAAGCACCTAGTATTTTACAATGCGGAAAACGTTACAATTGCATCCATCTTTGTAAGTGTAATGATCGAACGTAAAAATCGGAAAGATGCGAAAAAAAAAGATGGGAAGAAACAACGATCGAGAGCGTAAGACGGAAGCAAAAACAGACGACAAGCGGACAATGGGTGCGCACAACGCGCAGGCGCAGAAGAAAAGCATATGGGCGTATATAAAACCTGGAACATACCGAGACTTTTCTGCGCAGAGTAGCAGAATGAAGAAAAGTTTCATATATAGCAGATGACACACACACAAATGCAGTTAAGTAGAGCGCATTCCGCCATCATTTTACATCCTCTGTCGATCGATAATCACGGATAACTTTGTGAAAAGTAAACCATAATACTATATTTCTTTTCTAATTTTAAAATTACAAAATTAGAAAAAGGAAGGTAGTATCATGGCTCATTTTTAGGCTCATTTATAACTATGACTGTGCGCCCAAAAAGGCAACATGGCCCTGCTCCGCCTATTGGCACTACAGGGATCCTTCTGCGAGATGGTACTTGGCTTTAATCATCGCTTGAGCTGTCGGCGGGGAAGGGAACCCCATCTCTGAGCCACTTCAGCAAGGGCCACACTGGTCCAGCAGGCCGGCTAGGCAATATGGCCCTGCTCCGCCTATTGGCACTACAGGGATCCTTCTGCGAGATGGTACTCGGCTTTAATCATCGCTTGAGCTGTCGGCGGGGAAGGGAAAACCCAACTCTGAGCCACTTCAGCAAGGGGGCCACACTGGTCCAGCAGGCCGGCCGGGCAGAAGATCCTTCTACTTCAGCCCCTTGCGTCCGGAGTTGCTGAAGCAACCGAAACCATAGCCGAGATAAGACAGTACAGAGTACTGCTCACACAACTGAACACAACTCACCACTGAGACTTAGATACAATGGCGGAAGGTCCTCCCAATTGGGAGGAACCTCGAGCGTCACCCGAACCACGAATAATCGTGGATGGGGCAAGACGGTTCATTAGATCATCTAGTGACCGTGCAAGCAACTCAAACATCACCTAGGTCTTAGACAAGTATCGCACCATTGCACACGAAGGGCAGACCACCCCTTACATGTCGCTAACGACCGAGAAAGGGCGGGAATCTCCCCCGGTTCGATCTCCGATGCAGCCCACTGTCCGTGCCAGACTTGTGGGCCACCATGGGGACGATATCGACCGACGCCGTGCAATGGCCGGGCTCTGGCGCCTTGCCGTGGCCGAATATCGCTCGGATCAACTCCCCGAGGTTTTGTGATTCCCTAGGGAAGCGAATTTCCCCCGGCCTGGAGAAGAAATCTCCTACAGCCAAGTTCGGCCAACTCTCGGGTGGGCACCGTTAAGGCTTCTATCCCTCCGCCATTCATCCCGTCGGCACGGTACGCCACCTTGGGATTTGGGACCCTTTTAGAGGGCTCGTACCTCACGCAGGGCATACGACGGGCCAATTCTTAATCCCGACCCGGCACATAGTTTGGCAGACACTGTATAAATAGAGGATAAGGCTTTCGATGATCTTCTAAATCAGAGATTCCCAAAGTGCAGCCCATAAACCCAAAAAATGCGGCTTGCGATTATTGTGTATTTTTCTAAAAAAAAATTTAATAAATTTAAAAAAGTACGGCCCATAAACCCAAAAAATGCGGCTTGCGATTATTGTGTATTTTTCTAAAAAATTTAATAAATTTAAATCTAATAATAAATTAGTTTTTTTATCCTGCTTCAAGTGCTTGTTGTGATTTCTTGTTTTATTAGAAGCAGCAGAACTCAGTTGTTTGTAGTTATAAAAAAACTTATTTCTTAAAATCGAGGTATATAAAGATTTTTTTGGAAACATGATTACATGAAAAGTTACATTAAAAACAGTGTCAGTAACTTCGATTGTTTCCAAACCGTCTATTATTTTGTAATAATGTTGTGATTTCTTGTTTTATTAGAAGCAGCAGAACTCAGTTGTTTGTAGTTATAAAAAAAATTATTTCTTAAAATCGTTGTATATAAGGATTTTTTTGGAAATATGATTACATGAAAAGTTACATTAAAAACCGTGTCAGTAACTTCGATTGTTTCCAAACCGTCTATTATTTTGTAATAGTAAGGTATTTTGACTCAGGAGTATGCCTTCGGAATTATATCTTGTGATTACGATTGTGATTTCCATTCGCCATAATTGGTTTATAAATTTAAGAATGGAAGCGCTGACTTCTGTAGAAGTTAAATTACCCTTGTACTTAAATGACTTGGGTGATGTTTTGTCAAGAGTTTAACGTTTAACGTTAGGATTCCTTTGTTTTCCTGCCGGGCCGGCATTGAAAAACAAAGGAAACCTAACGTTATAAAACTTGAACTGGTTTTATGGAAAAAATATCATACTTGTCTAAACATAGGGAAAGTTTAATTTTTTTCATTTCTATGTTTTGTTTATGAAGTTGTTTTGTAATACTTTTTACCTAATTCCTTTTTATTTTTTTACTTGAAATTTTTTACATTGTTTTGTAATTTGTAAACAAAACGGTTATCCTATTATAAAGTTATTTCGGTTTATCAAATAATATACTATATAATGGATCGGGGGAAGTCGCCATACTTAAATTTAGTACAGTATAGTGGATCGGGGGAAGTCGCCATACTTTAGCTTTTTGATAAGTCGCCATACTTAAGCATTTTGACCCTAAAACTCACTATTAAATTTTGAATATTTTCCTTTTCATATTTTTTGTACTTAAACTTACAAGTGTTATGCATATATGACACCGTCTTATGCATATATAGTTTCGCCGTTTCCGATATATTCATCATCGGAATCTGTTACCATGCAAGAATTTGGATATATTCTAGACAATATTTTTCCAGATAACTTAATTTTGTTCGAGTTTTGAAGCTAGTGGAAATACACTAGATTTCTTTGTTGCAATATTTTGTAGATTTTGCAAATATAGCAAAAGTTTATTGCAATTTTATTTATTAAAGCCATTTCACATCAAAATGTTAACGTTTTTTATTTTTTAATTCTCTTTAAGTGTATCGCTATTGTTTATTTATTTTTCGCTAAAATTGTCAAATTACTAATTTTCTTATCATTTGGAAGTACAGTATACACATGAAAAGTTTCCAATATTAACTGATATTACGCAAAAACTTCTGCCGTGTTTCAAATCGACATATTTGTCAGAATCCGCTTTTTCAAATATGAACGTAAAAAAATTAAGAAACCAAATTACAAATGATCATTTGGATGATAGTCTATATTGGCCACTTCTTCATATCTACCTGACGATTAAAATATTGCCAGCTTTTCCAATGCCAGCTCCAAACAATGCCAAATTTCACATTAACTTTATTGTTTTTTTAATCAACCAACATTTCCTGTAACTTATGAATCTGTAATTAATCTGTTGTTTTTTCTAAAATAGAAAAATACATATTTTATTTCAATATATTTGTTTCATTTGTTGAATTAAAATGATTAAAAAGGATAAATAAATTTTTAAATACACAAATAAAAGTTTTTAGGCTGGGAGAATGTGTTCTCCGAAATAAGTGAGTGCATTAAACTGCATAGTTGTACATAATCAGAAAACAGATTGATTTTTTTAAGAGAGTAGATCGCCGAATAACTTACTGTTAGTACAGAAATCAGCTGGCATAGTGAAAAAGGTTGAACACCACTAGTATTTATATTATCCACAAATTTTTTACTATACTTATTTATTAAATTTATGCATTATTGTGACATATGGTGTGTATTTTTTTATTTAAAATTAAAAAATTTTTTAATCCCGATAAAATGAATTTGCGTTAATAAAGACTGCGCAAATGGAAAAATTACTGTACTTGGGTTTTTGCTTTTTAATATCAAGTCTATTTTCCTATTAGTTTCTTTGAAACAAATAAACAAGACAAATGGGATGTCAAAAAATCTTTTATTGCAAATGGCCCATTTTCCTGAATTGTTTTGTTGATATTTTGCTTTTAAGTCCACAATTTATAGCTCTGGTAAAAAAATGCATCCTACATGACAAATAAAAATGAATAATCTTGGCAATCAGATTCACGGTATGTTCTTTCACTACCCAACCAATAAGAAATTCTGGAAGTGAAAGTTCAGCTAGTATGGTGTCAACAATTAGGAAATAAAACATCAGCACTGATGTTCTCAACATCCAGATGTTTACATACTTGATTTTCTATAAAAGCGAGTAAGCGATGCAATTTCTGTGATCAGGGCCGCATTTACCATAAGGCGCATTAGGCTCAAGCTCTCTCTCTCTATAGGGCCACATTTTAAAACCTAAAAATTTATTGATACAATTAAACAATTTTTAATAATAATAAAAGAAGAAAATTCCATTAAATGTATGTACAAATTTATAAACGATTGGTTAAGGTTTAGTTATCCAAACGTAGAAACAATTTTTAAAATACTTTTGACGATGCCTATTTCAAATGCGAGTACTGCGCATTTTTAGTGTTGAAACAAATAAAATTTTTAAGAAGAAACTTGTATCAAAATAAAACAAAGATCTGCCGTCATCATGCATTGAATCACATGTAATGGACTCGATTAAATATAACGACATTATAGATATATTGGCTAAAACCAAAGTCAGAATAAAAAAGCTTTTAGTTATTTTTTTTAATTTAAATTTGAACTGATTTTTGTTAATACTTTTTTTAATGCAAATTTATGTATATCAATCTTATGTTATTGTCGCTATGTTAACGATCAATGTTGTGTTATATTTGTAATGAGTTATTATGGAAATGTCGATTTTTATTTTCAATAAACTTAAAAAAAATATGCATATGAATTTGATTAACTGAAAACTTGTCTTTTGGGACCTCATAATGATGCGGCTAGAGCCTCTTAAAGTATAAATATGGCCCTGCCAGTGATGGATGTAATAAACATTCCTTTGATTTCGAGTTAGTAAGGAAAGCGATTGAAGAGTCATATTCTCCTCTGGTACCATCGTTACTTTACAGTTGGTGCAGTGATAGGACAAAAGTATTAAATTCCGGGTCATCTTTTTTGTGCACATTGCTTTGTTACAGGTGCAAAAGCGGCAATGTGGCTTTTTTTTCATTTTAAAATGTTTCACAACCATGCTGTCTATGGTGAGATATACTGACGATGCGAACTTTGCGCCCTCTGCAGGACGACCTTGGCGACAGTACGCAATTTAGCTAGAGAACAATAGGCGTGCACAGACCAGTTGATTTAAGGACCCTGGTTGCAACGTTGAACTTATCAGGCTAATCGACATACTCCTGGATTCGAATGAACAACTCAGGGTGAACGATCGAGGTAGAAAGTGCAATTACACTTCGAACTCACGTTGGACCGGTAAACGTCGTTCTTCTTAGCAGTTAATTTCTATCCCTTCTTTCTCACGGTCGAAGTAGATCAAGGAAACCTAGAATAAGAGGAAGGGAAACTCAACGTTTTCAGCGTAACCAGGCGTATACAGGTTGATACAGCACCCCAAAGTGGTTGCCAATGGCTGAAGCAGACGACAATATTTGAACGTTAGCTCAGCCTTCTCGTTTTTAGGCTAAAAATGAACAATATACTATATTCATTAAATTTTTGAGTCAGTATATCCTTATAAACGTTTATTAAGATTGATTACAATAAATAAATCGACTGCAGTTAAGTACGATATCGAATTTTTGTCAATCGAGTGTATTGAATATACTGTAATTAATTTCTTGGAATTTTCTACAACTTTTCTTAAAATTTTTTATTGTTATACTAAATTATGTCAGTGAACTCAAAACATAAAGAACAAAATTAACAATTGCTATTTATAATTTATTATTCTCAGCACAAGAATATGAACAAATTAAAACTTTGACTTCTAAATAATCTAAAGCAAAGAACAGAAATGATTTCTTTTAAAATTGTTCAGATGGCAGATTCTTTTATTTCCTAAGTAAACAAAAAAAAAAAAAAAATTGGTAGACTGAACACTGGTACACTGGAAATAATGCTCTTTTTGTGTGAAATCTTTGTTTCCACTAACTGCGGATTTAAGGGTTAGTCCACTTTACCTTAACACGACTCATTTATCAGTTCTTGTTGGGATGCTTTGGTGTTTGCCCGTGTTGTTGGTTTTAATTTTCAATTCTGCATTTTTCAGAAAATAAAAAATTTATGCATCTATAGTTATTATTATTTTCTTGAGTGAAATTTAAGGATAGGGTTCAAAGAGAAGTGAACAGAGGAATAATTCAGGAAAAAAGAAAACTTGATTGAGCATAGAAAAATGTGCAGAAAGGTAGAACATTTACAGATGTAGCTCAAAAGTATGGCGTTCCTAGGACAATTTGGCAATGTTTTCCAACAGAGAGAGATTATGAGTGCTAGGATGTCTGCTGGAGCAATGAGGATTTCAAATAGATCTTTAGTCAATGAAGAGATGAAATAATTACTTCTCATTTGAATTAGATAAAGATAGAAGAAGAGAGATCCAATAACTCAGGCAATGATTTATGAGAAGGTTAGTTTAATTTTCAAAGAATTTCAGAAGAAAACTCCAGAATGTACCTCAGATCAAACTGAGGAATGCAAGTCGAGCCTGGTTTCACAGGATAAAGAAGACTTTATTCCAACATCCAAGGGCCAATACATTGAGTGTATTATGTATAAAATAGTGCATTTTGTAATTTAGTGTGTTATACAATAATAAAATATGTGTTGTAAAGCAAATAATATATTGTATCTTTCTCACCCACTAGTAAGGGGAATAAATAATATATTGTATCTCTCTCACTCACTAGTTAGGGGAGTGAGATGGGGGTCCAACAACGAATTAATCTATTTTCCATAGTCTTATATGGGAAATATTGTCCCGCCATTCGACAGTTTCTCAATTCGACATTAGTTCGGCGACGGATTAGTTTCGAATTGCGAGGCATCACCGGTGGTGCCTCGCAATTCGACGTCCCGCAATTCGTCGGTCTCGTAATTCGACATTTGAGTTTCGCGGGTTTGCGCATGCGCGTGCAAGGAATTGTGTGATGGCATTTGCTATTTGTCAGTTCTTTTTGTGCTACTTTTGTGTTTGCCCGTGTTGTTCTGTTAATATTCAATTCCACATTTTTCAGAAAGTAAAAACCTGCAATTATTATTAATTTTTTGAGAGAAATGTAAAGATGGGTTAAAAGAGAAGTGACCAGAAGAATAATTCCGAAAAGAACACTCAATTGAGCAAAGAGACGAATAACAAAAATGTAGATAAAGTGCAGAAAGGTAGAACAATTAAAATGTAACTCGAGTACTTGTATATATACTACTCTGTGAGTATGACGTTCCTAGGACAACTGTGACAACGTTTCTCAACAGAGACAGAAGATTATAGGTGCTAGCGTGTCTGCCGAAAGACTTCATTTCAACATCCAAGGGTTAATAAATTGTGTGTTGTGTATAAAATAGTGTATTTCGTTCCGATCTTGTGTGTTGTGTATAAAATAGTGTATTTTGTAATTTAGTTTGTTATAAAATAGTAAAGCACATATATAACAAAGTAATAATATAGTTATCTCTCTCACCTCACCCGTTAGGGGAGTGGTTGGGACCGATAACGAATTAATCTATTTTATCCTCCCTCACCTGTTAGAGTAGTGGAATGGGGACCGATAACGAATTAATCTACTTTCCATAGTCTTATATGGGAAATGTTATCTCGCAGTTCGATATTACTTCGGGGACGGATTACTGACGAACTACGAGGCACCACTATATAGCATGAATTATCCGAACCATTGCTACCACAAAAAATTACAATATCTTCTTTTAATGCACTGATTATTGTGTTGAAGTATATTATTCCTGCCTTTAATATATTCATTTCCTATTATTTATTCGAAGAATATGCAGTATATGATAAATATAATCTTAAACAGGGTTCACAATCCCGTCACAAATTATACCGATATTTCGGTATTTTTAATTTATGTATCCGGTATTCTGAAAATAAAAATTTTTTTCAATAAATTTTGACCATAATTAGGATAATTTTTCAAATATAATTTTATTATAATAATAAATACCGTACTGTATTTTGACAAAAAATTATTAAAAATGCAGTTTTTCCAAAATATATATACAGTATATACATAATGATACTGTAAATTTTGTTTTATTTTTTATTTTATAAATTTCATGCAGACTTATGACGATTTCAGGTTTTCGTTACATTTGTATTGTGTATAATAAATCCTCGGCAGCAAAATCAATATTATTATTGATCCATTAATAATAATCTTTGTTCAGCTAGTGTATACATTGAATATAGTAGGTGATTTTCCAAAAAGCATGAAGACTTATACAATATTCAAAATTCTTTCAGAATACAGTATATTTAAAGATTATTGAAAAAAATAAAAAAACTGTGTTTTGTTTGTCTAATTTGACTACTATAGCATTGTTTTCAAATTACCTCTTTGCAAATTCCTTTTTTTTAAGAAAAAATAAACTCCAAAAGACCTTCAGCGTTGAATTATTTAATTTATTATAGCACACAAACAAAAATAATTTATAGATTAAATTAGAATCTCTTATAATTTATATTTTTTCATGTAGTTATGATTATAATTTATTAATTTTTTATTTTTAATTTAAGGTTATTATTGAAATTATTTTTTCTTTATACTTTTATATAGAGCTGGATTAACATAGTAGCAAAAGTAACATATACTACAGGCCCCGCGCCAATAAATATTGTACCACTGTAATACCAGACGTATCTGGGTCCTTTAAAAATAAAACGATTACATTTTTGGAGCGATTTAATTATTTTGCAGTTTATCGAATGCTTAAGTTTCCTTTCTTAAAGGCTATCATTTGGTCTTTTTCACTCTCAATTTTTTCATTTTTGCAGATATTGTTAATTGTCTGTTATCCTCTTATTGTGAATTGCTGATCTTTCACCTTTATAGTATCATTGAATGCAAGTCTTGAGGCGTCCCTAACCTTTTGTATATTCTTTGAACTGATATCTGCGCAAAAAAAGCATAATTTTGGAGTGGTTATAGTAATTAAGTGTCCAAATAAACTTATCTTTTTCCTCTTGGTGTGGTATAGTTTTAACAGAAAATATGCAAATAGACTTTGGAAGAAGCCGAAAATCGGGAGTGTCTTATACTTTTGCAAAGCACTGTATATATAAAATTGAAAAAATTTTCTATTGTATGTATGTATGTATATATCTATATATATATATATATATATTCATTATTAAAAAACTGCTTAAATAATTAGTATAACTTTTTTATACTCTTTTAATAATCAGTACGGACGTATCTGAATATTTTTACCAACGAGTATAACTGTACCAATTGGTAAAAACATAAATTTATGGGTAAAAAATTTTTACTAAAATACTGGAGCCATATTTTTGCTAAGAATATGGCTCCAGTATAAACAGAAATATAAACACTAATAGTAAACAGAATATAAACACTAATAGTAATCTTGTATATAATATTGTAATGTAATTTTAGGCCTAATTATATATTTTTTTTTATATAAACTGAATAAGCTCATGTATGTTTGATTAATCAACAACCTCGATTAATCAAATAATTCAATTAGTTCGGATAATCGACACTCTACTGCGCTCTACTATTTATATAGAAAAGTTTTCTTATCATCATAGTAAAATTTAAAAAATCTTTTAAGGTCGCTTTTGAAACAATTTCTTATTATTTCTCCGAAGTTTCGTTTAAATTTCTTATTATTACATTTTGCGATAAAACGTCCAACCATGGAATTTATAAAAAATTCAAAACTGTTTCTAATGCACCAAATTTAATCTGGAATTACATCAACTCGCTTCCTATTAATTTAATACAGAAACCTGATGTTAAAACCAAAATTCATAAAAAAAAATAATTTCTATAAATAAGTTCTATTTTGTCTCATTGAGATCTAAAATTTTACTAAAATTCGATATCATAATTTCAAAAAATAAATATAAAAAATGCCTCACATTAATTAAATATGCACAACTTCGGCTTTATTGTTTGTGCTTTCGTTATAAATATCTTTGGTAATAGAGGCTTATATAATAATAGAACTTGAGTAGAACATATCAAATTTGAATTAAAAAATCGATCCTGAAGTTTTCGAAATATGGATGAACATTCATATACAAATGCCTAAAAATACTTGCAATGTGTTTCGACGTCCTTAGATTCAACTAGAGATTAAACCGACGATTATTATATTTTTGAATATAATTATATAAACTATCAAGTATCGAATCAGTAGTTATATTTAATAGAAATAATTTATTATATTAGAAAAAGTAGCAAAATCTGGGCATTTTTAACATTATTTTGTAAAATAGATTTTTTTTAATAAATTATTTTATTCTTTATTATTATTATTTTTGTATATAATAAATTATTTAATATTTATAGTAGTGGAAAAAATTATTGCATCATCGTTTCATAAGTAGCATAATCAGTTATCCAGCTGTCATATATGGAAATATTATAGTATTAGTGATGTTCAACAACAGCAAGCAAAGCAAAATAAAAATATTTAATGCATCATTTAATAGGATGTGCATTAGTGAATTGTAGTTATGAATCAAATGGCCTAATACTCAAACTATATTGTAATATTTTGAAAAGTGGACCAAATAAGCTAATTGAATGGTTTTGCTGTCAGAAAAACAAAGAAATACGTCCCTTGTATTTATCTAGTTTACAATTCTGATGCAATAATTTTTTCCATTATTGTATTATTTTTCTGCTTAATAAATTACTAATACTTTGGACAATTATTTTTTAATTGCATCTTTAAAATTATTCATTGAAATTTTTGGTATCGATATTTTCCAAACAAATATCAAATAGTATCGATTCTTTTTTTTTTACTTCCCAGAAAATAGAATATAAATATATGAATACAGGTTTCATTAATGTTTAACAATTCGGAAAGAAAGTAATAGCAAATTTGTATTATATGTAATTCGAATGTATAAAATCGGAAAGAAATTAGTAGCAAATTTGTATTATACGTAATTCGAATGTATAAAATCTAAAGTATGATTAAAAATCAACTTTTTATTTTTAAAAATACATTTAACTTCTTAAAATCGAAAATAAATCGAGAAGGTAGTATTCACAATAACGATTATACAGGAGGTACAGCTATTTTTGTGATTTTTTTTTCTTCTTTTCCCCTGGGGGTTATGTATGAAACTTGTCCCCGACGACAAAACGCGAAGACCGAAATCGAAAGACAGGTGGTCCAGATCCATATGGGAGCACCACCGCAGGTTCCCAGTGACGGATGTGGGCACCTCCGAGGCAGTCCTTAACTTCTTAAAATCGAAAATAAATCGAGAAGGTAGTATTCACAATAACGATTATACAGAAGGTACAGCTATTTTTGTGATTTTTTTTTCTTCCCTTTTCCTGGGAGTTATGTATGAAACTTGTCCACCGACGACAAAACGCGAAGACCGAAATCGAAAGACAGGCGGTCCAGATCCGTATGGGAGCACCACCGCAGGTTCCCAGTGACGGATGTGGGCACCACCGAGTGACGGATGTGGGCACCGCCGAGGCAGTGCCGATTCCTTGTAGGAGCCCACAGGCGGGCCCTCAGTGACGGACCTCGAAAACCACCAACGCGAGGTAACCCCTTTAGTCACCTTTTACGACACCTGTGAGTAAGGGGTTATTCTAACCCCTTACCCACAGGGGAGTATCGATTCTTCGTTAAAAAAATTATTATAAGTGGCGTCAAATATCGCTATTTTTCAAAAATGTTGCATCATTCGTTTCATTTCGTCTTGAACCATTTATAACAAATAATTGTATTTATATTATAAATGAGATGTAGGGTAGAGCGGGGTTTATTGTGACAGGGGCATGTTGTGACATGCTGAATATCTTTATTGCTAATAGGCGGCGGTATTAGCCAATTATTGATAGAGAGCAGGATCTATATATCTTATGAGTCGCCTTTTACGACACGCGGGGTCAGACAGTGGGTATATTCTAACCCCCAATACCCACAGGGGGTATTTTTGTGATATCATATCCTGACTTCTTTTATTTCTTTGATGATAATGACGTTTAACTGTTAATAGCGCCATCTAAGTTAGAATACGTTCTAAGCAATGTGATTGGTTATTTATAGCACCATCTATGTTACGTTCTAAACAAGTAATATGATTGGTTCTTTATATGACTGCTTGAAAAGTTACCATTGAAAGTATAGGAAGTGTCCCATCTGTATTAATAATCTGTGTACCAATCGCTACCACTACAACTCATCTGCTCACTTAGAACAGTTGAGTCTGCTGAACGTAGCCAACGATTTTGTGGTGTACCAATCGCTACCGCTACAACTCATCTGCTCACTTAGAACAGTTGATTCTGCTGAATGCAGCCAACGATTTTGAATATCGTACAATTATATAAATTTCATAATGCTAAAAAAGAAAGAACTCTTTAGGTGAATTAACTCCCGGGTGCTAAACGAATGAATTTAATTCGAAAAAATAAAACATTAGAAAAGATCGAACAAATCAACAGAATTCTAATAGAGAAAAAGATAAAAAGTACATATTTCAAATAGAAAACGTATCTGTACGGGAAAGATTTTCAGAACACATTGAAGAAAATCCTGACGGTCATCTAAAAGGTTATAATTTAAGAGAAACTTAAGTAATACATCATGAACTGCCCGAGCAATGCCGGGCACGGGTATGCTAGTACTTTTATACAAATAATAGTAAGTTATATTTCACATCATTTTGACTAAGAAATGTATGCTATAGAGCAGGGGTCGACAACCGTTTTGTTATTAAAGACTCAATAAAAATTTTAAAAACCGTCGAGGGCGTATAATTTAATTTTTGAAAAAAAAAATGAAATTACTAATTTAATTTTCTAATCACAATGTTATAATAAACAAACAAAATAAAGATTACACATGCATGTAATAACTAAAACATCAAAATTAAAAGTACGTACATAAAATAACACAAAATCAAATTAAATAAAATTATAAGTAATTGTTATGAAATGCGAACGGATTTCAGATTCGTTTTAGTGTGGACACATCTGAAATGGGCCAAGCAGCGTTGCCGACCCCTGCTATAGAGAGATAATAATATCAATTATAATGGAATATGATAGTAGGACAAGATCAGAGCCGGCCCAAGGCACGATGCAGTGATGCACAGCATCAGGGTGCTGTATGGAAGGCGCCTTACAAGATTATTTAGCCACTATTGTCTGTAAAAAAATATAGGAGGGCGCTATAAAAGAACTTTGCAGCAGGGTGTCGACTATCCTAGGGTCGGCTCTGGACAAGATAATTCACGCTATGGAAGGCGCCTTACAAGATTATTTAGCCACTATTGTCTGTAAAAAAATATAGGAGGCGCTATAAAAGAACTTTGCAGCAGGGCGTCGACTATCCTAGGGTCGGCTCTGGACAAGATAATTCATGACTCATCTTACCCAACCATTTTATTTTTCAATTTATTCAAAGCATGCTATTTCTTAATAGCTGGATATCCAATATTTGCTAATTAAGCTAATTAACATTGGTTAACTCATTTTTTTATTTTAATTTACAGTTTACCCAATTTTTTATTATTTTTTTAAATTAGCAAAGAAATAAATGTTTTCCCCATTGAATGAACTTCCTTACCATAGAAATAGTGCAAGCCAGTTCAGTAGTCATGCTATTATAAAAGCTTTTTTTTAATCTTAATATTATTTATGAATAATCATTTTTAGTACTGATGTTTTTCATTTATAATGGCATTTTTTAGTAAAATCTACAGATTATACATGCGAATATTTATGATTATATAACTACTCTTTTTATCCCACTTATAAATCAGATAATAGAGATATGTAAGAATGTGTTTTTCACATGAATTAATTAAAAAAAAAAAACAAGATTAAAATGAGATGTGAAATAAATTGTGTTTATGATTCTGTTTAGATATTCTGAAACATGGACAATCATTCAGATATTTAAAATTATTGTTGAAATTAATCTAGAAGCATAAACTATCAAGTTCTGCTGCTATAAGTGCTTATGGATTTCTTGTGTTAATCTAGAAAGATGATAGCATTTCCCTACCAGTTATTTTGATATTTAATAGACAATGGACATTTTATGCTATATCTTTCCTATAAAGTGCGTGTTATCATAGAAGGAATGCGATATTTTGTTTAAGTTGTTTAAAATAATAAAAAAATCGTTTATTTAAATGCCGTTCACAATTTTGTACCACACTGTATGTGGAAAACTAAAATAATTTACCAGAAAATGCATTGTAGATCTATACAGCATTTACTAATAAAATATAGCAGAATTTCACTCTTCAGACAAGAACAATCGTCTTATATTCGATTATTTTTTAAAATAATAGCCGAATTATAAGACGATTTTTATACTACTCATTATATTTACGATTTACAAAAAAAATTGCTTATTTTATCATTTTAAATTAGCTTCCAGAATTTTCAAGCAATAAGAACTGAAAAGAAAGCGAGTGAGCCGAATGACATTAAAACAGAAATAAACATGAGACGAATGACATTAAAACAGAAGTAAACATGAGCCGAATGACATTAAAACAGAGGTAAATATTTCAATGATATTGTTAAAGCATTATCTCTATAATAATTTTCTAAGGATAGAGATATGTATTGATTTTTTGACATTATATCGGAGATGATGAAAATGAGATCGTTATCAAGTTCTATTGTGCTTATATTACCAATTTGTCGAGAATAGATCATTGAAATTCATAATGATGTTTCAAGGTATCGTGTATCATTCATTAATGTAAAAATATACTTATATATAGAGACGTACACAGAATATTCTTATGATGAAGTACTGTATAAAAATCGCGCGCAATCGCGTGGCGTCTTCCGCGCGCGATACGCGATGATTCGGCTCCGATGTCAGTAGAGAACATCGCGTACGCATTGAAGAGCGCCTTGGCGTTATCTGATTGCTCGTGTCTCCTAACAGTTATAAGCTACATAATCTTATCTGCAACTCACAGGATAGATTTGATAAATGGATCTGCATAACTGTGATTTTGAATAAACACGAAAAAAGAGGACGACAGAAGAGAGGATTCGTTCTGTTTCGTCGAATGGTGCGGGCGCGGAAGACGCAGCGAAAATTGAATTCTATTTAAATTCTTCCCAGAAGTTTAAATTTTTCTATTCCCTCCATATTAGAATTGAAGAAGAAGAAGAAGAAATTTTTCTGTTCAATATAATGTTGATTAAAATAAATAAAGTAAAAAAATTATCTAAGTATAAAATTATTTTCAATTTTGTAAAAAAATAATTGAAAAATTTCCAATATTTCCAAGAGGAGAGGAGACAATAAAGGAGACGGTGAAAACAATTTAACCAATTTTCTCAGGGATAATATAGTCATATGCAAAGTTTGAATATTATCTAAATTTTTGTTTTTAAGTTACAAACCGACATAATATACTGTACATACTAAATTACATAATATAAATATATTGTTTTATGTGTAGACAGAGTTAAACAAAATGGCACCACCTGGGGTTAGTTGTGACAGAGAATTAGGGGCATGTTGTGACACTGTCACAACATATATAAATATTTTTAATAATATATAAATATTTTTTGTGTGTCTTAACTGTCGTTCCGATATTGATGAAGGAAATGATAGTTAAATTTTCCTTGAAAATCAAAATATAATATATGCAAGGATAATCACAAGTTTTTTGCAAATTATTTATATCTGTAAGGTTCGTTTCTTTAAATAAATCATTATTTAGTGTAATAACTATTTTAAACTCTTATTTAGGTTAATTTATTATTGTATTTTGCTTCGATAAAATGTTATTTCATCGTGTCGCAACTTGCCTCACATTTGTCACAACATGCCCCAATCTGGGGCATGTTGTGACATATTACTTAGTTTCAGAAAAAACATATTTACGTCAAATAGTGAAGTTCTCAATGGTTTTCTTAAAAATTGTATGATGCACTGAACTATACTGCACCCTATGCATAAGTTTTTTCTCCAAAAATTAATTAGTTGTCCCAGTAAAATTGAATAACTTAAAAATGTCTACCCTACTTGAAAAAATTGAATTTTGTCCATAAATCGTGAACAGTGAAAAAATTCCATTAACACTCACAAATTTTATACTGCATTTTATTTTTACTACAAGCATTTGTCTATGGAAAAAATAATATAACATTCGGAAATTTATTTCAACCTTTTGCAAATTGATTGTTTTGCAAATTGATTTAATCCTTTTGCAAATATATTTAAACTTTGAGGGAAGTTATTTAAACTTTTTGCAAATATATTTAATCTTTTTGCAAATTGATTTAAACCTTTTGCACGTACATTCAAACTTTCGGCTACGAACACTAACAAAATGATGAGAAAGAGTAGTGAATAAACGAGTATAATATTGACATATGAAAATAAATTTATTTTCAAATTAATATAAATTTTAATGAGAAAAATATATATTATTATATATATTACAGGACAAACCCGAATTCAGGAAATACTAGAATTTTCTAGTCAAAACGAGGACGTCCTAACGCTTGTCGCACATTCTAATATTTCCTAGGCCGAACTCGAAATGCCGAACATTTCTTATTCAAAATTCAGAATTTCTAGTTTTTCCTAGTCAAAATCCGAAGTGGAAAACAGTTAAAACAAAAGTCTTCATTTCGTATTCCCACTCAGAGTTTGATATTTGTCAGTAGAAATTTCTCTCTTCACAGAATATCCGTAAGGATAAACAAATCTCATTCAGGAAGACTGCATTCTGCGCCAGTACAAGTACGTACGTAGGGCTAAATCTGCTTTAAATGCATGAAGTATTGTGCATCTAAATTATGATGTGCAAAAAGAATAATATTTTGTGTAATTCTAAATGCCACAAAAGCCTATCTTGCAAAAATAAATGAAATACCTAGTTATGTTTTTCAACTTTAAAAATTTTTTACATCTTATATTATGTTGAACTTCGACTAATAAAAATATTAAAATATTTGTCCATAAAAAATTAAAAATTGGCAATTTCAGTTCTTTAAAGTCAACCCCGTGTAAATAATGAATGAGAGCTAGCTCTATTTTCAATTTGTCTTATTTCATTTTCTCAAAACAATGAAATTTTTATTTCTTGTCGAGTAATAAAAATATGCATTATGTTCATTATAATAATGTTTTTAATCAATTTATATTTTTAATCAATTAATCAACAATTTTTGTATTCACGGTATAACTATAAATACAAAAATAAAAAACATAACTAGGTACCTGTTGTTTTTAGCAAGATAGGCTTTGGTGACATTTAGAATTACACAAAATATTATTCTTTTTGTACAGACAATTTTGATATACAATGCTTCATGCATTTAGAGCGGATTTAGCCCTAATGTATGTACTTCCACTGGCGCTACTCAGCACCTTTACAATATTGATAAAATGATAATTTTGGTGCCCTCCTTTTTAAGGCACCCCGATACGGTGCATCGATCTTACCTGGGTTTAAGCTGGCCTTGTCCACATTTACTTCAGGCAATGGCGGACAGTTACTGATGAGCAGTGAGCAACTTCAGGCAATGGCAGACAGTTACTGATGAGCAGTGAGTAGGCGCCCTAAAAACGAAGGGCTCTTAAGCCTTTTGTTTTTAGGGGCTACCCCTAAAAACGAAGTGCTTTAAGAGAGCTACTTGGATGGTAAATATAATTCTTGTTATATATGTAGTGGGCTACATCTCGAAACTGTGATAATTCGAATTTGGATCGCAATAATTGGAATTTTGGTATCAAATTATAAACCGCGATAATTCGAAAATCACGATAATCGAAACCGCGATAATCAAGGTATTTCTGTATGTCTATAATCTGAATATAATAAATAAGAATATAATAATCTGTTAATAAAAATTTGTTGTTAAATCTAAATTATTTAAAATATTTAGGTGTGTCACCAAATTTTAAAATACAGTGGTACCTTGGTTAACGACAGCCTCAGATTACGACGTACTTGGTTAATGACGAGTAGCTGTAAGAAAAAAATGTCTTGGATAACGACTCCTGATTATGTGAACTCCCGACAAAATAGAGTCTGTAAAACAACTCGTCATCGCATCACGTGATTTATTTATTTTTTTTTATCACAATTAATTCAAATCCAACATCATCATTATTAAAATTAATAAAAATTATAACCATATAAAAATATATTTAACTAAATGATAATTAACATATAGTAATGAAACTAAATTATTTAATTAATTAAAAATAGACGTGCAACAAATTTACTAGTTTTTAGTTTCTTAAAGATGATTTCTAGACGATTATTATTTTAAATTCTGAGAACAAAGTCTGATTCTATTGTTTGTTTGTGTTATATATTACTTGACACCTGCAACATCGCAGTTTCAGATTCCATTAGAAGAAAAAAGTCTCTGAGATTCTACAGTTCATATAGACAATAAATCAGCGAGTACATATCATTGTTTGTTCGCCATCAAAAGGCAAAATCAAATCTTACCTGTATAATAATTGTTGAATCTATAACTGCTTTACGGGTTTATTTGTTAAAAACTTCGAAGTGAGCTCAATAGTCCTAGTGAAGATTGAAAATTACAAACTGTTTTTTACACCAATTCATTTTATTAATGTTAATTTTTTTGTAGCAAATATAATAAATAGTCCGATCTAATTGTCCTTCTGGTGAGATTGATAATTAAAAACTGTTTTCATGAAATTAATGTTAATTTTTTTGTAACAAATATAATAAATAAATGATATTTTTCATATTTTTAGGACATTTTAAATAAGTTTTATCTGCATTTTTAATAATTACTATAGTTGTGGGGAGGAGCCAGAATGAATTAATCAATTTTCAATTAAATCCCATGGGGAATTGTGCCTTGGACAACGACAGTAATCCTGGAACGGATTACCGTTGTTAACCAAGATACCACTATATTAAAATGTGTTCCTCAACAGAAAAAAGATTGAGAACTACTGCTGTAAGTAATGCAGCTAAACAGAAAGCAACAAAGTTTAGCTGAAGACGTGATGGATCTTATAAAATTGCCAAATGCTTGCCACCAGTCTCATATCAAATTGCAAATATTAATGACAATCAATTCTCTTGGGGTTTATCATTCAAGTGCATTAACATTTTATATTGGTGCATCAAACAAAGCTCGGGAAGTACCCACCAGAAAGAAAAGAAGACTGTATAAGAAACCTGCTCCCAACTCGGACAAATTACTATTGAAACTCATTCTTCCGATATTTAGGCTCAAAAATATAGGTTTTATTTAGAATGAAGAGGGTGTGGAAAATAAAAGACTGTCTCCAGCAGAAATTCTGCCAATTCCCAAATCCAGAGAACCTCCGAAGAAGAAAAGAACAGCTAGGCGAGCAGAAATAATGACATCTTCGCCATTTAAAAACTCACTTCTTGTGCGAGATAAGACCAAAACAAATAGGTCTGATTAACACACAGAAGAAAATAAGGTTCTGTAATTCTGGAGAGGCATCCACTTCAAAGAAAAAAAATCAACTGGAGTGTCAACAGAAAAAGAGGATTTTTACTGTCCAGGATGCAATGAACAGGAGCCGATAAATGTTCCACACCGGCTATACGGATCCGTTTTGCTGGACGAAATCGTACAGTGGAAACCGCGCCTAATGCGACAAAAGGGTGTGTCTGCCAGAACCAAGAGAGGAGGTGTGGGGAGAAAGCAGGAGTTGAGTATGAGAAGAGTTGGAGAGTTGATGTCAACCAGTACAGTTGCATGGTTCTTAGCTGTAGATAAATTGTAAAATATTTTATCTCTAATAAATTTGAATTGTAAGCAAAACACTCTTCTTTAAAATAAAATTAATTTAAATAATTTAAACCTAATAGTAATAAGTAATTTTAAAAGGTATAACTACTTATAACATATGGCAACATCTATCAATAACAACTTTTTAATTTTCAATTTTTTTGGGACTATTAAAATTTTTTAGTCATTACATATTTTCCTTTGAATATAAATTTAAAAGTTATCTCAGTCAAATATGAATTATATGAAATTTATAAACTTTATAGCTAGGACTGGAAATTTCTATCTTATTCATGCTGTTGATTATATATATTTAGTATTCTCATAAAAAAGTCACTTCAAACAACAGAGATTTTTTACATTGTTATATCAGTTTTACTAATCATTTACTTAAATAACAACAAATAATTTCATATAGGATAGAAATCATTAGCAATTCAATAAAATCTAAAATTTATTTTTCTATCAAAATGGCCAACACAAAATGACAATCAAATTTAAATATCAAGAAAACAATGGAAATTTTTTGCATAAACTTTAAAATATTTTCAGATTTAAAAATTTTTTAAATTCTCTTTATATATTTTTTTTTTTTTAATTTTTATATTAGTAGCTAGAAGAATAAAACTTTTATTATTAAAGAAAATAGCTCAAAAAACTTTTAATAAGAAATTTGGAAAAATCTACAATAAGAATTCATATCATGCCATTTTCAATACAGATTAATATTTGCCAATGAATGTGGCATAATACTATTTCAAAAATCTAATATTTTTATACAATTTCTTTGACTAATGAAAATTATTAAAATAAAAATATAAACAATGTAAAAATACAAACACTACATGGAGTTAAAGTTTTCAGCTGAAGACAGTATAAACAATTTCAAACAGGTCCAAATTTATTTAAAAATCTTCTATAAGTTGAAAGCTATAATTATTTTCAAAGACAAAATAATATTGCATGTATGATTTCAATTATTTATATATTAAATTGCATACTCACTCTTGCTGCAAGGGATGAGGTTGGCTTTTCTAACAAATCCCAAAGAAACTTACGATATGGCGAACACCTCCCATATCCAAAAAATTCTTCATCTCTTTCTAATAAAGACTCCGCTTCCTTTCTCATTTCTTCATGAACATGTTCTTTTCGTTGATGATATTTATGTTGACAACATGATTCTAAATATAATTCATCTATACCCCAATATTCTAGATCATCACTAAATGCTAAAACACACATTTCTTCAACTAGATGTAGTTTTCCAGTACGAAAGAAATTCAAAACAGCACCAAATGATTTAGGATGACGATCAAAGAAATATTCATTATCAACTAAACTATAATCATCACAAATTTCCATAATAGCTTCATGTGTATTGCATTCTCTTAAACGTCCTAAACGAGTATGTGGTAATCTTTCTAATGTGCACCACAACACTTCATGTTTAGTTCCACCAACATTTATAACAACTCTTTTATTTAAAGCTTTATTTCGCATAATCATGAAAGGTTCTGGAGGTGGTGAAGACAAAGGGCGATGGGGTATATTTTCCACATTTGTTAAAAAGTGCGGTAATGGTGTCATTTGCTGAATAGCTGTTGTATTTGGCCCTTGAGTTATTGGAAGTACAGGAATAATTAAAGGTGATGCAACTTGAGGTGTCATATTTAATGATGGTCTTCTCTCAGGGCTTTGAACAACTAATGTCTGTTGTGAAGTAGGATTAAAAGTAAAAATAGCAGATCTTGCTTTTTCTAATTTATTGGAATTTGTCATCTGCATTGCAACTTTATCATCAAAACTATAGAAAAAATCTTTGAAGTTATAATATATCTAAACTTTAAAAAAATCATCCAAAATGTTCACTTTAAAATTCAGCTTTTTAAAAATCTTTTATTTGCAAAAAATATTAAAATATTCATTTTTTCAAAGAAATTATTACTTCCAATAATTACCTGTAAAAAATATAATTTTTTTTATTATTTTAAACAATTATTTATTTAAATATTTAATTAAAAATATAATGTTGACAGAACTAAAAAACTATTAATTTTGGAAAAAACTGTTTATATTTCTATTTATAAATAAAAGGTAATCCAAGATTTGAATTTCCATTTGATTAAATTTACCTATCAGTTGATCTATCTGACTGATGGATAAATTTGGACAGAAGAGCATCACAATGGGAACTCCATTAAAAGCAATATCAGATTAATTTAGATGATAAGCCTTAAGTCTTTAAAATAATTATTCTCAGGTTTAGATATAAATGATACTTTTACTTATCTACAAAACTAAAGAATATAGATCAGGGCTGTCCAAAAAGCAGCCCGTGAGTCTTTCATGATTTGTGATATATTACTTTTTAATGTTTTTTTCACTTTTATTTATTACTCTTTTTTAAGAGATTAATAAAAAGAATCCTAAAATTGAATTATATTATCTCCTAATTAATTTTCCTTAAATTATTAGTAATTATTTAATGATCAACAAGCTATCAACGACATCACATTTTTATAAAACTCAATCGCGCAATTTTAGTGTTTTAGCTATTTCAGTTTAAAGTTTTGAATTGTGACTGTATTTTAGTTATTTTTTGGTTCTAACACTTACCATTTCAGTAATTGTATTACTGTTATTGTGAGATTCTCTTTAATTTAATTTTATTTTTATTTTATCATGATTTCGTTGAAATTTTAAATGAGTGAGAAAAAAACGTTAAAATAGAAAATGAAAATCAAGTATATTAGTAGCAGTGGGAAAATGACTTTTCCATAACAAATCACATGGGTAAACTACTTTGTTTAACAAATGTTTTTCTAACTTTTGTGATTTTGGTTGGAAAGTAATATCAATGTTTGATAGCACCTATTTGTGTGAAAGTGCATTTTATAACATGAAGATAGTTAAGAATCGATTCAGAACTTGCCTTGGAGATTCTTGTCTTTTACATATTCTGTGGATTGCTACAACAGGAATGGATGTAAATATCCAGCTCTTATAAATGCCGCTGGCCGCCCTCATTTATCACAATAAATAGGTGCATGATTACATTTTTATATTTTTTAACTGTTTATATTTTATAACTTTTTGTTAATATAATATTTTTTAACTGTTTATATTTTATAACTTTTTGTTAACATGTAACATATTATTTGGATGCAATCTGGTAAATATAATTTTGTAATAAGGTTTGTTAATCTGGAAATAAAGTTGGTTTCCAAAAAGTGTTTTATGCGTTCCGTTTTTTGAGACAATAGTGTATCAAATAGGCCTACCAGGCTCATCTAGTATTCTGAGACAGGCCAAAAGGCCACTCCCCTACTCCATCTTAATAGGTACTACGGGTACTTACGTCTGCGAGAATAATCTCGGCTTAATCATTACCTGCCAAAAGGCCACTCGCCTGCCACTGTTGGTCCACGAGAATGAACGATGCACGAATACAATAGACCCGCACAGGTTCGCCAGGCCTGGGGCTATGTCTACCGCATCCGTACCTTATGCACTGTGCTGCCGAAGCGACCTTTATTTTGCCGAGAATGCGACGTAACCGCCGCTACCGTCTCAGTCCACAGACGGATCAAAAACATAAAGAGGCTGAATGGATTTTCTACTAGTGTTCCCCGACGCAGAGGAACACCTTGCTCAGGCGCTACCACGACGTAAAACAAGACTGGCCCTAGCGTTTTTGCCATAGACAAATCCAAAAAATGCAGCCCCTATGGATTGTGTTTATTTTTTCCACTCTAGTTCAAGCAGTTTTGCCGCTCCTAAATTTTACCGCCGTAGGCAGTCGCCTACCTTGCCTACCGCCTAGAGCCGGCCCTGCATAAAGACGCCGACAGCGGGCCGAAAGGACAGAAAAGTCCGAACCTTTCCTTACTGAGACCAAACAAAGAGACTGAACGGGTTTGCTACTCTTTCTCCCATTACAGAAGAATACAAAACACAGGCGCAACCGCCGCGTAAACGCACCATCCTGTCGGAAGGTCGGACAAGGCCAGGCCTTCCAAGCGGACAGAACCCTTATTCATATTCGCATCGGCGGGATGGAACACGCAATGCGGGAACCTCCCCCTCTTAGACAGGGTGAGAATCTCCCCCGTTTCGATTCCCGATGTCAGTAATGAGTGGTGGCCACCATGGAGACGATATCGACTGACGCCGTAAACTGGCCGGGCTCAGGCGCCTTGCCGCAGCCGAATATCGCTCGTCTGAATTCCTCAGCCTCTCATGTCTCATTCCAGTCAGCAACTAGCAATATTCTGTTCTGTTTTGTCCTGAGTTTTATATCAATATTATGTAATGAAAGAAGATAATTCATCCAGAAACACTATCGGTTCTTTCTTTTGGAAACTGAGGAAGGCAAGCGTATGTTAATAAAAAACTGCCCTTCTTCTTTCTTGGGGAAAATGTAATATATATTGTATATATATTTGCTTCGGGGATTAATTGTTTGGGCTTTAGAGATATTTTTTCAGGGTGAGTTGGGGCCCCAAGAAGCTCGGGGCCCCCCCGCACCGCGGGGTCTGCTGACCATCAGCTACGCCACTGCCTCTAAACAAGTTATTATGTGCATTCACCTAAGGGGGCGCTAAGCTTGAAAAGGTTGAGAACCGCTGGTCTAGATTACTCTGAACGGTAGAGGTTTTTATGCCGCGATATGATGTCAAAACTGTATTGCTTTAAGGTTAGTTCTCACTAGCGTGGAACTGCGGCGGAAAATACCCCCGTGACGAAAGCAGAGCGGTTTTGACGTCATATCGCGGCGTAAAAACCGCTAGACCCGTATTCTGACCTATCTAAGCTTATGGTTTAAACTTAGCCTTAGGTTTAAACCAGTAAAGTGGTATTCTTATCTCGAAACTGGTTTTAAGCTATTGTGGTGAATACGGCCGTTAGTTTCTTAAAACCAGTTTTAGACTCAGCGAAAATAGACTTAGTTTAGATCTTCAGAGGGAGTAAGTTTAAAAGATGGCGTCTATCGATATAGTACACACAATAGAAGTAAATCGTATTAATTCAATTACAAATAGAAGAGGAGTGAGATAGAAAATACGAGAATCGCGTGATGCGAGAATCAACCGATCTGAGCTGCGAGTCGGCATCAGAACGAACCACACTATTCTGATGCTATAAGCAAGCTTCCCCTGTCTGGGAACGAATCCCCTACAGTCCCAGTCAGACCAACTCTCGAATGGGTACCGTTAAGGCTTCTCTCCCTCCGCCATTCATCCCGTCGGCACGGTACGCCACCTTGAAATTTGGGACCCTTACGGCCGTATTCACCAACAGAGTCTCAAAACGAGAATCGCGTGATGCGAGAATCAACCGATCTGAGCTGCGAGTTGGCATCAGAATGAACACCGTATTCACCACACTATTCTGATGCTAGCTCACGTGATCGCCTACTTAAGTCGGGACAGTTTGTAAGAGACGATCTGACTGGACAAGAGAGATCACGAGGTTTATTCATTTATTTATTCGACGTTGAAAAGTTGAAGGGTACAATAATGTTGTTAATCTGGAAATAAAATTGGTTTCCAAAAAGCATAATATTTATGCATTCCATTTGTCGAGACAATAGCATATCAAGTACCAAAGTCCTTCCCCTTTTTTGTAACTGTAGCCCTCCATATCTCTAGTAAACATGGCTATGGCCTCGGGTTCATTATAATTGGACAGCACTGATATAGATGTTCTTATAATCGTGAACATTCATACATAACATTTCAAGTCAATAAGAGTTCACAAGCTCATTAGAGAAAACTATTCTCATAGAAAACACAAACAAACAAACAAAAAAAAAAAAGTACTTTTGATCATTAAGTAGCCATCCTTATCTTTCATTTTGTAACAGAATGTCATGCTTTAAGGAATATTCTAAATTCTAAAGAACTTACAATTTAAATTTAAAAGCAAAGTCCCAAAAAAAGTTTTTCTCTTACAATAAATAGTTCTCAAATAGATCAACAAATTAAATATATATAATTTAATTTTTATATAGAATATTCTATGAGAATAAACAGTTTACTACTAATAAGCTTGTGAACTTTTATTAATTTACACTGAAGCAGATATTTCCTCCTAGTTTCATAACATTTAAATATTTTGAAATTACAACAACAAAATGGTCTGACAATATATTGTAAATCTATCTAATATGTTAACAGTAACTATATAGTTTGTCTTCGTTTATAATCTGAATCTGACATGAACTTATTTATTTCAGAAACAAGACATTAACTAGAAACAGTTTACAATGTGGTTGGTATAAGCTATTTCTAATTAATAATGTCTTGTTTTAATTTAAATTTGTTAAAATTTAAATTAAGTTTAAATTCTATATTTTATCAGTCATTGTAAGCTATTTTGTATTTGTGTTAAAAGAAGACAAGTTTTATATTTACTATATTACTAACTAATCCAATCTATAATATATATTAATTAATAGATTATATATATATTAAATTCCGTATCTCTAAGTTTGATTAAGTATAACTGAATTACAAACTCTTGACTTGCAAACAAACCTCAAGAATATGTTATATACATAACAAAAACACCTGTATAACTAGTATTTAAACAGGCCTTAAAAGCAAGGCAAAGAAAATATATTAGAAATCATCAATGCATTATTGTAAAAATCCAAATAAAATTGCATCTGATCTAACTGATTTGAAAGGCTTAATGTTATTTTTTGCATATTAATATTTTGTTATTTTTGCATACTAATATGCAAAAATGTTATTTTTGCATATTAGTATGCAAAAAATAACATATAATGTTATTTTTTGCATACTAATATTTTTAATATTTTGAGATCCCTACACCTGTATCAACTTTGCTTATCCAGTGACTTGGATAAATAATTTTATAGGTAAAATGAAAATCCTTTGTTTTATCAATTAATTTATTATGCTGACTGTCATAAAATTAAATATAAAATAAGAAATTTGATTTAACCATTAAATTTTTAAAACTGTTGATTTTCATCTATAAATACAGTGGCCATATATCCTTTATTTCACTTCTACATCCTTTAGATTTATTTTTATTTTCTAAAATGGCCATTATTTTGTGAATTAAAATAGTAAAAATGAATACTGGTGCACAACAGATGGTCCACAGAAACATGACACTGTCATGTTGCTGTGTTGAATTTTGCTTTTGTCTCCCCAAATCTAATACCATCACTGAACGAGTATTTTCATTAGTGAATAATATGTGGATTAATGAGAAAGCCCAATTAAAAATCAAAACATTGGAAGCATATATTTATACGAAATACAACTTCAACATGATGCATATAGTTTATGAATTTTTAAAAAACAAATCTGATTTATTAAAAAAAGTTCATTCTTGTGAAAAATAACAAAATTAATTTTTTTAAAAGTAATAATATGATTGTTTAAAACATGTTCTTCATTATATTATGTTATTTATTATTGATATTGTTTATTATATTTTATATAATAAATATCATAAGGCTTTTCAGTTTTAGTGAAACAAATAAATGCAACCTGCTGTTTCTTATTATGAACTAATTTCTCCTTTATTTTCTCCAAAAATATATGGTCATTGTATCTATAAACAATAAATTCCATTTATCTGGATCCCATTAATCCAGATTTCCAATTTATCCAAACTGATTTTAATAAATCAAAGAAAAACAGTATCTTAAACAGAACAATAAAAATAACTAACTTCAGTTTTGAAAAGTTATGTGAACTGCCTATAACACTATTTTAACAACTCATATAGAGCACAATTGGCAGTAGTGACTTCCAAACTATTTTATTTCACAAACGAAGTACTTTCGTAAACTTTCATAACTAACTTCAGTAAACTAAATTTAAACTAAAGATTAATATATGAAATTAGGACAAAATACATTAAAAAATTTAAATGAAAACTTACAAAGCAATCAAAAACATTCTTACAAGATACAGTTAACTATATATCAGGGATGTTCAAATTTTTTTACTATGAGAGCTACTTTTCTATACTAAGTTATTCAGCAATCTACTCTCTTATAAATATCACGTTCATGTTCCCTCAACCTGATATCTGATTACATACAACTCCGCAATTAAATGCACTCACTCACTTCAGAGAACTCACTCTCCCAGCCCTAAAAACTTTATTTGTATATTTAAAAATTTATTTATCACTTTTATTTTATTCAACAAATAAAACAAATATATTGAAATAAAATTTATTTTTCTATTTTAGAAAATCAAAGTTAGAAAAAACAACAGACTGATTACAGACTCATAAGTTACAGGAAATGCTGGTTGATTAAAAAAAAAGTTAATGTGAAATTTGGCATTGTTTGGAGCTCGCAATATTTTCATCATCATGTTGATATGAAGAAGGGGCCAATCACAAACAATCATTCAAATGATCATTTGTAATTTGGTTTCTTGATATTTTTTTGATGTTCGTATTTGGAAAAGTAGATTCTGACAAGTTTGTCAATCTGAAACATAACAGAATTTTTTGTGCAATATCAATTAATATTGGAAACTTTTCATGTGTATACAGTGATACCTTGGATCACGAACATCTCGGTTCACGAACAAATCGGTCTACAAACACCATTTGCGAAAAAATTTTGCTTCGCTTTACAAACGATGCTTCTGTTCACGAACACACACACATGGAATGCATGGAGCGCATGTGACTCGCAGCGCACAAAACCCTGAGCACAGCCTTGCTGTCACCAGCAATCCAGTTCACCCAGCTCATATGGGTACAGTTGTTGATATTTTAGTTTTTTTCTTTATTTAATTAAATTTATCCCTTATTGATATTTTAGTTTTTTTCTTTATTTAATTAAATTTATCCCTTATTACGGATATTTTAGTTTTTTTCTTTATTTAATTAAATTTATCCCTTATTATGACCAGCTCATATGGGTACAGTAATGTTCCAACAAGTATTGATATTTTAGGTCAGCTCGTATGGGTACAGTAAAGTTCCAACAAGTGTTGATATTTTAGTTCTTTATTTAATTAAATTTATCCCTTATTATAGCTCCCAAAAAAGTTAAAAGTGTTAGCATTAAATTTATCCCTTATTATGGCTCCCAAAAAAGTTAAAAGTGTTAGTGGAATTTATCCCTTATTATGGCTCCCAAAAAAGTTAAAAGTATTAGTGAATCCCTTATTAAGGCTCCCAAAAAAGTTAAAAGTATTAGTGAAGGTGGCACTCTTATTATGGCTCCCAAAAAAGTTAAAAGTGTTAGTGAAGGTGGTGAAAGTTCCAACAAGTGTTGATATTTTAGTTTTTTCTTTATTTAATAAAATTTATCCGTTGTTGGTATTTTAGTTTTTTTCTTTACTTAATTAAATTTATCCCTTATTACGGATATTTTAGTTTTTTTCTTTATTTAATTAAATTTATCCCTTATTATGACAGTTCGCCCAGCTCATATGGGTACAGTAAAGTTCCAACAAAATATGCAACAATCCAGTTCGCCCAGCTCACATGGTACAGTAAAGTTTCAACAAGTGCCAGCTCATATGGGTACAGTAATGTTCCAACAAGTATTGATATTTTAGGTTTTTTCATTATTTAATTAAATTTATCCCTTATTATGGCTCCCAAAAAAATTTTTTTTCTTTAATTAAATTTATCCCTTATTATGGTTCCCAAAAAAGTTGTCTTTATTTAATTAAATTTATCCCTTATTATGGCTCCCAAAAAAGTTGTGTATTAAATTTATCCCTTATTATGGCTCCCAAAAAGTTAAGTGTGTTAATAAATTAAATTTATCCCTTGTTATGGCTCCCAAAAAGTTAAAAGTGTTAGTGGGTGGTGTTAAACATGCTTTCTTCTAATATTACTGTTATATTTATTTCCACTGGTGTTAAACATGCTTTCTTCTAATATTACTGTTATATTTATTTCCTCTCTTTATCCCTTATTATGGCTCCCAAAAAAGTTAGAAGTGTTAGTGAAGGTGATCCCTTATTAAGGCTCCCAAAAAAGTTAAAAGTATTAGTGAAGGTGGCACTCTTATTATGGCTCCCAAAAAAGTTAAAAGTGTTAGTGAAGGTGGTGAAAGTTCCAACAAGTGTTGATATTTTAGTTTTTTCTTTATTTAATAAAATTTATCCGTTATTATGGCTCCCAAAAAAGTTAAAAGTGTTAGTAAGGTGGTGTTAAGGCTTTCTTCTAATATTATTGTTATATTTATTTCCTTTCTGTATTATTTTCTAATATTACTGTTATATTTATTTCCTTTCTATATTATTTCCACACTCCCAAAAAGGTTAAAAGTATTAGTGAAGGTGGTGTTAAACATGCTTTACTCTAATATTACTGTTATATTTATTTCCTTTCTGTATTATTTCCACACACAAAACCATAACATGTTAAAAATTTTTTTCTAGGTATTATTTACACACATAAAGCCATAACATGTTAAAATTTTTTCTAGGACAAAACGTATTATTTGGATTTACATTAATTGCAATGGGAAAAATTGATTTTCTTACGAACTTTTTGGATCACGAACAGGGTCAAGGAACGGATTGTGTTCATGAACCGAGGCATCACTGTATTTCCAAATGATAAAAAAATTAGTGATTTCACAATTTTGACGAAAAATAAACAAACAATAGCAATACACTTAAATTATTTTTTAATTCTCTTTATCATTATTTTGTATTATTATATTTTCAGTTTTAATTAAATTTGTTAGGAGGAATCAACTTAGGAGGAATAAACAAGAGATCAACCAAAAATTGCTCTGTGATCAATGGGTTGAACACCCTAAAATCACTATATACAATATTTCAATATTTATTAAAGCAGCATTTAAATACAGCCCTTAATTCATAATAAATGATTGTGATAACATAGCAGCAAACGTTCTAGAGAAAATTTTTTAAGATTTAAATCACCCCAAGAGTAAAAATGACAGAATTAGATGATGTTTGCAGATATGCTATGGACTTATAAAAAAAATGAGAAATAAACTATTAATGGAAAATAACTGATTAACAACTAATAACAACACAAGAATTGATAAAATAATCAAAATTACACTATCTTTAAATGATACAATTTCAATTTCTACACTTAGGTATGATACAAAAAACTTTATTGGTTATTATATAATCACAGAAATGTTTTCAGTCTATTCGACCTTCATCAGATGTACGTATATTACATATATATACTATGTAAGACTTTACATTTTAAAAAATGTTATTAAGTCTTAAATAGTATATGTATGCCTAGTACATAATACAATTACATAGTATATGTATGTATGTAGCTGATGCTATGTAAGACTTAATAACATTTTTTAGTGTTATTAAGTCTTATATAGCAGGCGTGTCAAACTCATTTTAATTCAAGGGCCATTTAATGAACTGGTAAGATTGCCGCGGGCCACATCATATTTAAATTTTTTTTTAAATTATATTTTGGAGTAAGGATTCAGAAATATAGATAGGATAATTAAAAACATTGTGTAATCAAATGAAAATATTACAAAAATATATAATTACTAATCAAAATCCAATAAACTAGGGGATTTACGCGATTCAAATAATCTTAATCTAGCCAAACTTCCCCCAGCGGTTTATTTTAGAATTAACTGCCAAATTAATAATTATTTTTAAATTACACTACAGTGCCACCATCTGTTGGATTAATAATTAATAATTTAAATTTAGGCTAAGGTGGCGCCATCTATTATTTAATAATTGAACTTTAATTTTTACTAATTTCCCGAAATTAAAAATTTGCCTTGGCCTGGAATCGAACCAGGGATATGATTTGGAAGAGGACTTATTGTATAAATCGCGTACAGTATATGTTGATTGGATGCGATTAGTAATTTTAATGTTTACTTCTGTTTATATAAATCACGTATAACGTCTATTATTTAGAAGTGATTAATAATTTATAATGTTTATTTCTCTTTATATAATTGGTTACATAACACTATTATATAATCTTTAATATTATCTGTAACTTTCTAATTTGTTAATCTTTGAATTTTGTAAACTCGTTCTATCTTAGAATATTGTTATGTTCTATTTGTAACGGTGATGTTCTTTTATTAGTTGATGTTTAGCAGCACTGATGAGGGACTAGTACAGTCTGAAAACGTTTTGCTAAATAAAAATCTATACTTGCTAATGATCTCTTTTTAATATACTTTCGTATTAAGCAAGTAATCTCTAATATTTTTGAATGTTTGTCATCTGTATGTATATCACGGATGATAAGGTCAATCAAAAAAAAAACTCATGCAATTTACATTTCATTAAAATCAGACTAGTGTATCATAGCATATGAATAACTACAAAGCGAACGTTACTAACTATTATAACATATTGTTCTGATTTTCATTTTAGTTAAGAACATTGAGGGCCGCATGCGGCCTGCAGGCCGCCGTTTGACACCCCTGTTATATAGTATATGTATGTAATATATTTACAGCTGATGAAGGTCAAATAAACTAAAAACGTTTCTGTTATTATACAGGGTAGGCCAAGATAAACCGAACCTGAGTTCATATGTTCATTACTTGGTTGGGTTCGGTCTATTTTGATCTACTTTTATGTTTTTTTGTACTTGTATGTTTTATTTCATATTTAATACCTGGGGTTGCAAAAAATCTCGCAATGAAAAATGAGGTCATGAATGAAAGAAGTTTGAGAAGCGCTGCTCTAGCATTATCACTAATCTCTTCATTTTTTCGTTTCCTGTTTTATCATCAAAAGTGTTCTTCCTTTTATCCATTTCAATACTTTTTAAAAGAGAAAATTCTGTACTATACTGTATGTATAAGATAACAAAGCTGAATAATAGTAATGTTAAATAGCTAACAGCAAAAAGCCCACCTTTCTGGTGTTTCACTCCTTCAAAGCCAAGTAACTGTACTTGGATTGCTCCTTAGGTTTTTTGTACTTGTATGTTTTATTTCATATTTAATACCTGGGGTTGCAAAAAATCTCGCAATGAAAAATGAGGTCATGAATGAAAGAAGTTTGAGAAGCGCTGCTCTAGCATTATCACTAATCTCTTCAAGCGGAAGTTGAGTGCCGCTTTTATGTCGCTCAATCACATCCGTTTTTTGTTCTAGCGTAATCACTAACCTCTTCTTCGTTTCCTGTTTTATCATCAAAAGTGTTCTTTCTTTCATCCATTTCGTCACATCCATTTTTTGCTGTAACGTAATCACTGACCTCTTTTTTTTCTTTGTTTCCTGTTTTATTGTCAAAAGTGTTCTTCCTTTTATCCATTTCATCAATCACATCCATTTTTTGCTGTAGCGTAATCACTAACATCTTTTTTTCTATTCCTGTTTTATCGTCAGAAGTGTTCTTCCTTTTATCCATTTCGATACCTACCAAAAGAGTAAATCGAAAGCAGAAGTTGAGCGCTGCTTTTATGTCGCTCAATCATATCTATTTTTTGCTCTAGCGTAATCATTAACCTCTTCTTTTTTTTGTTTCTATTTTTTGCTCTAGCGTAATCACTAACCTCTTCTTTTTTCGTTTCCTTGTTAGAAACGCTGATCTAAATTAATAACTTACCAGGAATCGCATCTCATACCATCCTCTAGGGTGACCATTTTTATCGTAATATAATGCGGGACAGAGAGCGCCTTTGTAGCATAATCACTAACCTCTTCTTTTTTTCGTTTCCTGTTTTATCATCAGAAGTGATCTTGCTTTTTTATCCATTGATACTTTTTAAAAGAGAAAATTCTGTACTATACTGTATGTATATGATGATATACTTTTTAAAAGAGAAAATTCTGTACTATACTGTATGTATAAAATAATAGTAATGTTAAATTAGCTAACGGCAAAAAAGCCCATCTTTCTGGTGTTTCACCCCTTCAACAAAGCTGAATAATAGTAATGTTAAATAGCTAACAGCAAAAAGCCCACCTTTCTGGTGTTTCACTCCTTCAAAGCCAAGTAACTGTACTTGGACTGCTCCTTGTCCAATTTTACTAACCGAAAATTAACACTAATTTGTTAATTGACATCATAAAAAGGGACGGACATTTGTTAATAAGACTGGTCTATGCTTACAACTCTATTAATCGAATATTTGCTCGCACTAACTGAAAAATGGTATCAATTTTAAAAGATCGAATATTTGCTCGCACTAACTGAAAAACGGTATCATTTTTATAAACAAACAGTCTTCAGCACTTATTTAAGTGAAAAACTATACTTTAATAACTATTAAAGATCTTTCAGCTTAATAAAGCCATCATCAATAACAACACTTAAATAAAATGAATTTGTTTATTTGAATTTGTTTTATTTAAAAGTTGTTACTGATGATGGCTTTATTAAGCTGAAAGATCTTTAATAGTTATTATAGTTTTTCGCTTAAATAAGTGCTGAAAACTGTTTGTTTATTAGTAAATCTAATAAGAAGCGAAAGTATATTAAATCAATTTTGTCATTTTTATAAGTCACACTAATCGAATATCGCATTATTCAAACTCGCACTAATCAAGGCCTATCTGTACTATAATACAATATTAGTAATTGTTTTAAATTTTGGCCAGATTGGCTACATTTCTTAAACTAAAATTTACATTATCTGAAATAAAAGCATACAAAGATTCATAGTTTCATAGCAGATTTTATAGCAATTATTTGTAGAAAAATGTAGATTTACAGTATTTTTAAATAATAAAAAAAGCATAGTATATATCAGAGGTGGCCAAACTTCATGTCATTATGAGCCTCACATAGGAAAATCTCAAACACTTGAGAGCCGCATTTTCTTTCTGGATTGATGAGAACAGCATCAGTTTTTTGGGTAATATTAATAATGATTTCATAAATAAAAACTAACTTGCTTTTTCTCAAACATCAAAACTTAAAATTGTTCATAAATCAGCTCTATATGCAAGTTATTTAACAGATTTATTCACAATTTTAAGTTTTAATAATGATTTCAAAAATTGTTTATTTCAGATGCATTTATTTCATATAGATGCATATTACTTTTTATAACAGATAAAAAAATAATATATCTGTAATTTGTTTAACTTAAATAAGTATTTGTTTTATATTTACTATTGACTTTCATGATATGGAGCCACATTGAAGGTACCAGAGCTGCATGTAGTTCGCGAGTCGCAGTTTGGCTATCCCTGGTATATATTATTAAAGTATATTATGTGAGATTAAATAAAACATGATATTTTCAAGAAAATATTTTATAAATTATTTGTCACATACTAATTACAGATTTAACATTATATTTTTTTAATCATATTTAAATATTTCATACACTAGTGATTTCCAAATTTTGGTGCACATTTTTTTACTTGTCATAATACATAGCTGTTGTATAGGATGCATGTTGGTATTCTTAACTGATAAAGGAGTGCATGTATTTTTTTTATTACTTATAAAGGAGTACAGTAAGACCCTGTTTAACATGGGGAATAGTTTCCAAAGAAAGGCAAGCGCTAAACGAAACAGCATTAAACGAGATCATCTTAACACACAAATAATGGGAATAGATGAAACAGGATAGTGAATAAAAAATATACGTACCTTTTTTTTTATTTTATTTTATAACATATTATTACTGTTGTATTATATTAATTATAGATATTTTTATCACTAATATTGATTTTATTCACAAATCATTCATGAAAATCAAAAATATTCCAGCAAATAATTTATGTTTATGATGAGGAAGATTCTTCCTCATTTGACACTTTGTTTTTTCATTAAGAAATCATCTAACATCGTTTGTCTTTTCCTCTTTCATTCAGCAAGCAATTGTGGATAGTAACATTGCATCCATGATACTTTGTCTTGCTTTTGTATTTGATATCAAAATTTGAATCATTTTGTATAAACTTATTCATTATAGTTTCCATCATTTTATTACACTGCTTTTACTTAATCTATAATTAATTTTCAGCTCGTTAAGCAGGGTAAATTATCTCTTCTATTTCTTTTATAACTTTCGATTTATTAAGAATATAGTACTTTCGGCTTACTCAAGCCCTCTTCAGTATTCTGGATTATCCAATGGAATATTAATAAGATTAGCTATTTTTATTTCCGCTTCGGTTATATTCTAAATTCAATTGTTCTTTAGTTTTGGAGTTTTGAATTTAAATGTTTTTAGTATTTATCGTTCTTTTTGCTATTTAGTTCTAATATTTACTATAAATTATCACCCTGTATGTATTTATTATAAAATTATATAAATAAAAATTTATGTTTTATTTTTTATCATCTCAGCTTATAATTTTCACTTTATTGAGCTATTTGCGTGTTTCTTCTTTTACAACAATATTGCCACGCTAAGCTTAATTTTTGTGGTTCATTCTAATTTATTACGCAATTTCCTGTTCCTTCCTGTCGTGTATTTCTACCATCTCTGCTATTTTTAGTTTTTCTGGGTTTTCTATCTTACTTACAAGGGGAGGACACAGCTGACTTTGCCGTTAGGTTTAGCTGATAAGTAGATAGTATTGCAACCGTTCTAAATCGCGACTTTGCACACCTACAGGTTGATATACGCAAATTAAAACTTCAGATAGTAAAATAAGAAATAAGATATTAATTTAGTAAGATAAGAAATAAGGAATTAATAAGATGAAAATATTTAGAAATAGAATTAAATGAAGAAAATAAACCAATTAAGTAGAAAGGGGAAATTAGAGAACAAGTACCCAGCATAGCTAATGCATGAGCAGCTTCGCGCAATAATAAGAAGCGGACGCGCTAAAACAATGCAAGTGCGCGTTACACAGCTGGTACAAAAAATAATACCTGTAACATTTAAAAATCAAATTATAGAAACAAGTAGAAAATGTAGAAATAAATAAAAAAGAGAAATGCATAAAGAATATAAATTAAGTATAAATAAATGAATGAGAAGAAATATTTGTACATACTACAGTGTGAGCGAAAGCACAGTCTGTTATGTGCTATACAAAAGCTTACACAAAAATAAATAAGTAAAAATAAAAATAGGGCTAGTGCATGCCACATGAGAGAACACAACAAAGGAAATATATAATTATATTAAAAGTTTCACTTAGTCTTGCACTCAGTCTTTGTGAAAACACGTGGTCACACAGGAAGCGGTATCATTCTGTGATAAGAAATCCGGATGCACCAATACTTACAAAGAGAATAAATAATGTAAAGCCACTAGAAACCTATAAAATAATATATTACAAGATTAGTTGTTTTAATCATTATAATAGTGTTGTCGATGGAAAACGATAAACTTTATCAGATCCACGACACTAAATCTATATCTAGATGACACACGAACTTTCTCGCTGAATCCGTTGCATTTAGAGACGAGAACAAGTTCGTTAAGTAACTTAAAGAATTTTACCCTTTTTCCTTATAGAAAATAAAACAAGTTCGTTAAGTAACTTAAAGAATTTTATCCTTTTTCCTTATAGAAAATAATAATAAAATAACTCACCATATATTGAATTAAATGAATATTCTTATACGTAAACATATCACAAAATATTCACATGGTCTTACTCATACCAACACAAAACAAATCTTTCGTTGTTACCGCGCTGTCTTTCAGCCAATCAAAATGAATGACACACCGCCCTCTAATAGCAAGAAATAGAATACTACATAATTATTAATATTATAATTGTATTCAAGTCGAATAATTATTATTCACATTAATCGAATTTATACTTATATGTAACAAACAATATTTTATTAGTTTAGAAGTCAAACAAATAGAATTTAATCAAAGACTCGCGCAACACTCGGTTTACGAGATTATGAGAGAGATTCTAGAAATTAAGTTGTAAAAATCATACGGGAGATAAAACCTTCGCAATTATAAAAATATAAAATCTATGAAGATTACAAAAGTATCCTATAACAATTTCTATATAAAAGTATTCTATATCATAACTATTAAAACTATAAGAAAATATCGTTATGAATTCGAAGAAGACCAACAACTAAAATGAGTTTAGTATCCTATAACAATTTCTATATAAAAGTATTCTATATCATAACTATTAAAACTATAAAGAAATTATTGAAAATATAAGGAAATATCATTATGAATTCGAAGAAGACCAACAACTAAAATGAGTCTACCTAGTCTGACAGGTAGATCCATTTTGCTTTGCGGGGGATAATGTAAGGATCCGACCCCGTTTCGGACCACCTGTAACAACCTTAAAGCCGGATAGGCTGAGATTGCCATCTGTTATAATTTGCTAAAGTAGGTTTTGTTTTCCGTCAAAAACATTGTAATTAAAGCTTCGTTTCCGTCAGGGAAAGGAGAAAAACTTTTATCAATTCATTAAAAGGAGGGAAAGAAGGTGGATCGACTCGGGACGCCGATACGCCCTTTCCTCCAACCTAAGGAAATTCGGCATTCGCACGACGGATGGAAACACACGTGTCTGTGCTATAAAAGGGTTGAAAAGAAACGGGAGGGGAGAGATCAGCTCGGAGGACAAAGGTCAACTATAGCCATCAAAACAGCAACAGAAGAAGAAGAGAGTTTCCCTCAGCAAAGGAGCAGATTCGGCCTAGGAACCTTCCTCCAGCAGCTACAAACTGACGTCACAAGAACTAAAGACTGAAAATTTAGGACTAAAGACTGTGCAGTGTTTCATCTACGAGACAACATTGTGAAAATAACCACAGGTATTTATCCTCCCATATGCGACACTGTTAAGCCTAACGTCTCAAATTATGATTGTAAAGAACCTCTCTCTCAATAAAATTGGAGTTTGGTTGTATAACCATCATCTCTGAGTCATTAGTGATACACAGGGTTCATTCATCCATCCTTACTCACAGCCACATACCGCTCGTAGGCTCACACCTATTTTGTTTAGTGTAGCATGCCGACATTAGACTGGTGTCAGAATTCCTGATAATTTCTACCGCTAGCGGTCCTGGTAGTTCCACACTTGTATGTCTCTCTCAATAAAATTGGAGTTTGGTTGTATAACCATCATCTCTGAGTCATTAGTGATACGCAGAGTTCATTCATCTATCCTTACTCACAGCCACATACCGCTCGTAGGCTCACACCTATTTTGTTTAGTGTAGCATGCCGACATTAGACTGGTGTCAGAATTCCTGATAATTTCTACCGCTAGCGGTCCTGGTAGTTCCACACTTGTATGCTTTATTTCATATTTAATACCTGGGGTTGCGAAAATTCTCGTAATGAAAAATGCGGTCGTGAATGAAAAAAGTTTGAGAAGCGCTGGTCTAGACCATCCCTGGCAACTCTGAAAAGATAAACCTTCAAAACTAATGTGTATAAATATAATATGAAAACTGTGCATTAATTAGGTAATACAGCAAAATTGATTGATTGGATTATCTTGGTTGCAGATTAATTGGAGTTAATCTGCAACCTGGAAATGATGATCAATTATTGATGTTTATCTTAGATGCACTACCTGGAAGATTTTTAATTGTCTTGGATTTATTTCTTTATTATATATTACATAACTGATGATCAAAATTAAAATTACAAATATAGAAATAATTTCTTTCTGAAAATAAAAACATTTCTTATTTCCTTTTTCAATAAATAATAGAAATTTAAATATATTTATGAGTGCAATTTATCTGTTTTTTAATATTAAATGCGTATTATTCATAATTCTGATATTTTGCAGATTATCCAGGATTCTTTTACCTTATTCTAGCACTTAGGTAGGTTACCTAAGTGCTAGAATAAGGTAAAAGAATTCATCGTTTAGAGGTAGAGTAATTTTTGAACATTATTAATTATCCAGGATTATTCATTTTCTGAATACCCTGGTTAATTGAGAGACTACTATAGAATTTTTTTAAAACATTTAATTTACTTATCTGAAGATACAGAATGAAACTGTTGAAAACATCATTAATGTTCAATAAATTATTTAACTAATGAAAGTGCTTGTTTTTTGTATTTATATTTTGTTCACAGGCTAAACTTGTATATATATTGCATAATGCAATATTTAAATTATTGTATTTAAATATTTCAAATATAAGAAAATATTTCATGAAAGATATAATTTCAGAATATTTTTGATGTGTCTAAAATAAAAATAATTTCTAAATATAAAAAATAATATGTTTTAATTAAGTTTATTTAACATTGTAATTTCAGTATTACTTAGTGAACCTATGGAAAATGGTGCCTTGAAGAATAAAACCCTAAAAATTACAGATTTTGGTTTGGCCCGTGAATTACATAAAACAACTAGAATGTCAGCAGCTGGTACTTATGCATGGATGGCACCAGAAGTAATCAAATCATCTACATTTTCTAAAGCTAGTGATGTGTGGAGGTAAAATCATTTATATTTCCTTTATGTACAAAGTTGCTAATATCTTTTTAAAATTAAATATTATAAAAAAACTATATTTTAGAAAATAATTATATCATTTATTATTACTTTTAACAATTAATTTAACTCAGGAAATTATTTCTTGCTTTAAAAGCTAGTGATATACAATTATAATTACCATGGAGCAGTGTAGTGAGTTAATATATTCTAATTAACTTAACTCTTTCTGTTCTATTTTGTTATGGCTGTAATCTGTAAGAGAGAGAGAAAAAAATTGTGGTCTTATGATTTTCTGTTTCTATGAAAAAATATATATTGAATGTGTTTATTTTTTTATATTTTTTATTTTATTATTCTAAATTTGCCATCTTTAAATTTCATATGCAATTAAACAGATTTAATTGTCTTTAATAAATATTTATATATAAATTTAAATAAACTGAGATATTTGGGAAGATATAATTATCATTACTGATAATGAATTCTTTATTTTATTTTTTAATATACCCCTCATTAAAGGTTGTAAACCAGTGGTTCTCAACCTTTTTGACCCCGCGACTCAACATATTTTTTGAAATCATACTGCGACCCAATTATTTATTTTATAATGTAAAATAAAAAAAGGTAGTATATCAGCATGATACTGTATGTACTTGGATTAACTTATAGTACAGTGGACTATGATGTATTACTCATATTATTTTTTTTTTGCTTTATTAAAAATATTATTGTCTCTAGACTTTTTACTGAAAAAACTGTAATCGCTGAAATAACAGATAGTAATTTTCCCACAAACACCAAAGAAGTCATTGTTATTTCGACAAATATTGTTAGCTCTTTGTCAATTGGTTAGTTTTCGTAAATCTTACAAATCATCTCATTGGTCCTTTTGTTTGCTGGCTTGACGGCTGCCAGTGAAATGTACACTTCTGTTCCATTTTCGACGATGGCTAGGCCAGGTACTCGGCAATTCTGATCGGTGAAATTGGGACAGTGGATGCCCGCCTTTATACAGTAGTTCAAAGCTAGCAAAACTCTGAAGGGGAATTTGCCGATGAATGCCGGGTTGGGCGGAACAAATACGCGCATAGACTTAAGTTACATTCACAATGTCAAAATTAACTTAAGATATAAACATACCAGAAATTAATACTATTCAGAATCTCAATTAATTTTCGAAATTAACGTAAAAAGCATTTTTTTGGCTACTTATTTATTTTTTTAATATTTTTAATTTGGTATTTTACCAGTTCCTTTGCGATCCAATATTGGGTCGTGACCCAAAGGTTGAGAAACACTGCTGTAAATTCTCTAAAATCCTGGCATATTTTGCAAAAATCCTTAGTTTAAAATTTGTAAAGTTTAGCAAAGTAATTAATATTTTTTTTGATATCTTTTATGGTCATTTCTACTAAATATTAGTGCTGTAAGGTTTATTTTTTTACTCTAGTCTGTCTCTCTATTGCTATGAGCTTGTTTGGCACATCTTAAGAATATGAATGAGTCAATTTTCATTCAGATTTCTTTATTGAATTTAACTGAAAATACATTATTAGTTCCAATATAAGTTAATAGTTTTCCAAAAAACAAAAATAACTAGAGGTAGTTTTTTATTCAAGCCTCTAAATTAGGTACCCAGTTAAATATAAAAGTTTTAGCAGAAGGTCAAAAAGTCCATCAATATTTTAATATTCTGCTAACATTTTAAACATAAAATAAATTTGCAAAATATCTTTTTATTGAATCATTCTGAAATTTTCTCTTATAAAGTACAGCTTTATAAGAGAAAATCGAAGTTAATAAAAACAGTACTACCAGTATTATTTGAAATAATTAATTGTAAAATTGTGATGACCATAGAGATGATAACACACTACACTATGGCCATCTAACTTTGATGCAGTGGCCAAATAAGTTGAAAGCTTTGATTTATGAACTGGACTGGTATTGATCAAAGATGCTATGTATGAAAATATCATATAATATCTTTGGTTAGTAATAATTTCAGTACCTGCAGTGATATTAATGGAAGAGATTTAAAATAGAAGTCAATGGGAAGCCATGTGAAATTTAGATCTGAAAACTCTGTTTTTTAAGGATTGCTGATGCACTTCCTAAAAGATCTTATGATTTGTATGTTAATGTTTAATGCCTTTAACATCAGACAAATAAAAAGAATCACTCTTCATATGTATTTGCTAGCTAAAATGCTTACTTATAATAAAAAATATTGCATTAGATAATTTGATTCTAAACTCCAATCAGTTTCTCTCTTTTCATGATCATGCTGTATCAGTCTCTTGTTTTAAATTGTGATAATTATTTTACATCGTTGTTTTCATTATTCTATGTTTAATTGTAATTTTATTTTACAATCTTGTTCTTATTACTTTATTATTTTAATAAATATAAATAGTTAGAGATCAGATAAAATCCTTCCAAGGGCAGATTTGGCTGTGGGCTTCTAATTGAACAATCTTATGCTATGTGATAGTTTCTCTTATTCAAATACAGTTATTCTTGATATTTTTATTCAAACTGTACAAAAATCATACAAATTTATTATTTATATATGAATATATGATAAATTCTGTAGTTAGCAAATACAGGATGATATATATTCACTCCATATTTGCTGTTAAGGAGGGGAGGAAAAAAAATATATATATACAATAATATCCCCAAGTTATGCGATAGGTGGGACCGACGAAAATTGCTTAAGTTAAATTCACGTAAGTTGGGGTACAACTTTGCATATAAATGCATACAAATTTGGTTTAATTGGGACCAAGGACACTAATTTTAGAAGAAAAACACTAATCTTTGCATATAAATACATACAAATTTGGTTTAATTGGGACCAAGGACTAACAAAAACACTAATTTTAGAAGAAAAATATTTAATAAAATTGCAATTCTTCATACATATTAATACAAAATATTAAAAAAATAAAATGAGTTACGTAAAAATATTATTCACTTTTACTTAATTATCACACCATAATTTCAGCATTTTTTCCATCTCAGTAATAATACCATGAATCACACCAATTTTTTCCATCTCAGCAATAATACCATGACATTTACGAATTATGCTTCAGTTCAAGGATTAAGCATTTTTCACTGTATCAAGAATTCTTTCATTATCTTTTATAATTGTTCTTACTGTGGATGCCGGTAGCTCAAACTTCTTTGCCAATTCACAAATTTTCATTCTGTTATCAAAATCCTTGACATTGTTAAATTTGTATTCCAAAGTTATCGTTTTCTTGTTCCACTAGGGCAGGAGAATCAGGATTTACTTCTTTTTGGACGATATAGTTTTTTAAGGGTTTAGAAAACATATAACAAAACAATCTTAACTTTTGTCAATTGTAGAATCGTAATCGTGCATATAGAGTTTGCACCAAACGCATGCAATGTGTATCACAACAAGATAGTGTGCAACAGGTGAAGCCAAATGAAAAATCAAGAACTGCCTAACTCTGAGTTCGCATAAGTTGGGTTATTACTGTTTGTATATATATATACATACACTTCTTTTTTAGGACAGATTTATAGCTCCAGTTTCACTTACTTTAATTTTTATTTTTAATAT
>AYEL01087327.1:0-62445 GCA_000484575.1 Olivierus martensii | reverse complement strand
AATAATTGATAATTTTATTATATAATCTATTTAAAAAATATTTATGCTCTTATACAAATGATTATTAATATAAATTAAAATATGTGCATAATTCAATAAATTATAATTCAGGTTTTATTTTACATTTGATATGGTTTACACTTAAAAATTATTAGTATTTTGATTGAAACTGTTTTGAACAGATGCAGTATTTGTTATTTATAATGAAACAGTTTAAATACTTCAAAATTTAACAATTAGAACTGAATTAACCAGTGAATTAAAACAGTGAAAAACTGATTTTCAATAAACATAAGTATGAGCTCTGAACCTATATTTAAAAATATCTTAATAAATCAAACAAAAATATAAATAGGAATGAAGACATAGAATAAACATTTTTTCAAATAAGAATAGAGCATTTTTAGTATAATTAATGAGATACATCAGCAGATGATAGATTATGATGATTAGAGAAATGTTATTTCTGTGCTTGTTATGCAATAATTATTAAAAAAAATGCTGAATGCTCTTGATGAACAGTTTATATTCATTTGAAAATTCTGTTTTGAATTGGATCAATTGCTAAATATTTCATATAAATAAAAGAAATGAAAGAGTTATCATTGGTTTTATTGTTTTAATTATATTTTATTTCTCATATAAGATGTTTAACTTCTGCTGTTGTCACATTTTAGAACAGTTGCATATATTTAAATAAATCTTGGCTTCACAGTTTAATTCTGATTAATTATTTTTAGAACTATGGAATTTTTACTATAGAATAATTTTTCCAAAGGATGAAACTCTCTAGTCATACAGCATTCTGTAGTTTGACAACTCCCATAGTCTGACATGTGTTTAAGATTCAATGCTACTCCTCTCAGTCTTGGCTGACCTTGTGCCAGAAGTTTTGAAAATAAACATAATTGGATTATTTAATAAATTTAAATGTGCTAATTTAGTCTAATTTTAAATTAATTTTCTTGATTCATTTTAAAATTATTAATCAGTATTTTTAATTTTATATGCACATAAATTTTTTTATGCATAATATTTATAAAAAAAATTATAGAAAATTTTGTATCTAGAAAAATTGAAATATGTGAAATTGATCTGATAAAAATTTTTTCATCTGATTAATTTCACTTTAATCAATTTTTATCACTTCTAAATGATTAATTAATATTTTTAGTATTATTTGTAAATATAGTATATTTTTATTAAATTTTCTAAAATTTGATATATTAGTTTCTTATTTAATGTAATAATTTTAAAATAATTACAGAAAAATTAATAAAATGTAAAATATTTAATTGATTTGCTTTATACAATAGAGATTAATAATCTTTACATTATTCAAAATTTAATATAATAATAAAAATTGCTTGCAAAATCAAAAATTTCTTTTTATTGAAGAATTGTGCAAATAATGTAAGACATCTTACTGTAAATATAAATATCCTACAAAATCAGCACAAATGAGCAGACCTATTAAAGTTTATAAGTTAATAAGTCTAATCTGCTCATTTGTGCTGATTTTGTAGGATATTTATATTATAAACTGTATAGAGCAGTATTTTTAAATTTGTTAATATTACTGTAAATACTAAATAAAAATAAACTATAAGCTAATTAAATAAGATAAACTGTTTATTGAATAAACAATTTTTCTTACTTAATTATATAATTGTGTGAATTTTAAATAAGTTAGTTATAAAAATATTTTATTAAGTTTGGATATAAAAAAAATAAATAATAAAAAAATAGAAGTTTTCATATATTTGTATTGTAAAATAAAAATATTGTAGTTTATATGATGATGATGATTTTTATTGGAAGTCTGCCATCTTGTTTATATTCTAAGACAACACCACAGTGTTAAAGTGATGTGTAGTTTTACATATTTATGAAAACAATTTTATTTCTATTTTAAATAAATTGTAGTACTCTATGACGAAAATATAGTTTTCTAAACATGTAACATACAGTTTGAACCTAATTACCTTTCCAAATTATCCCTTGATAATCTTAATGGAGATTTTAATGATTTGAAATAATTTAAGTTAACTTTAGTGCCATCTTGTAATTAGAATATTTATTAATTATTAAATCAAAGACTGGCCATCTATGAATTAATAATTGAACCAGAATTTTTAACTAATTTATCTGAAGAAAAAAATCTGCCTCGGCCTTAATAATTAAACTAGAATTTTTAACTAATTTATCTGAAGAAAAAATCTACCTCAGCCAGGGATCGAACTGGGGTCCTTTGGGTTACCATCCCTAGTTTGATCCCGAGCTGAGACAGATTTTTTTCTTCAGATAAATTAGTTAAAAATTCTAGTTTAATTATTAATTGATAGATGGCGCCACTCTTTGATTTAATAATTAATAAATATTCTAATCACAAGATGGTGCTAAAGTTAACTTAAATTATTTCAAATCATTAAAATTTCCATTAAGATTATCAAGGGATAAATTTGGACAGATAATTAGGTTCATTTGGAGTAAATTTCCTTGAGGTTTGGATTATAAAAGTAACATACAGTTTATATATAGCATAAAATTTCTATTGTTTATATAACACAAATTGTTTTTTTATTGAATTTTAGTATAGGTAACTATACAATCACAAGCCTAGAGTTTAAAAATTTATTTATTCAGGTAGTTCTTGATTTTGAGACCTTAAAAAGTATTCATTAAATGAAAATTCATAAATTGGAAACTCATTTCCTATTAATTCTAATGTAAAAATTTTTAATTGTCTTTTGAATGCCAGAAAGTCATTGCCATTTTATCTATTGATGTTAAAACATTTCAAAAACATTAATATAAGTATAATTATGTATAATACAATAGATTACAATAGATATTGCCTATTTAGCTTATTACTTGCCTTCAACAATGAATTTCAGAACTACTAAAGTGCCAAGTGATTTTTGAAGTCTAATAAGGCAATAAATTTGCCAATTATTGTGGTTTTGTTTTAGTTAAAATTTTTCAAATTTTCATTAAATATTGTCTTAAATTTATGTAATTCTAAAAAATCTTCATTCTGCTAAATTATTGTCAAAAAATAAATTCAAAATTAGCATATGACTGCAGATTAATTTCTGCAATCATGTGCTAGTTTTGAATTTACTGTTTTGCAGTAGGCAAAAGCAGAGAGATGCAAAGAAATATTGTCAAAGATAACTTCACTTTTCTGAAAATTAGTATTGGTGTATTCATTTCCATTCATTAAAAAGTTTTTAATCATATGTTTTATTATTTGAATAAAACTAACAGATGCAAAACAATTTACAGTCAAACCCCGATAAGATGCCCACCCATTAAGCCACCACCCTCGCTGACCACCAAGAAATTTGATGGAACAGATCGTTCCTACATTAATGGAATAGGCAAACCCCAAAAAGATGCCATCTGCTAATAAGAATGTCTAAACAAATATTCCTTTTGGTATTGTTTTTGTCCTCGTTAATCCACCAGGGGCATGAAAGGTGACTTACTTATATCCTTAAGTTCATCAGTACTATATTATATACAGTATTAAAAGCTCTCTGGATTCATTTGTTAGGTTAGGTTAGGTAGGTTGTCGCCATATCACACATGAGATATACTATATCTGGTGGTGGCCATTTTTAGAGTTCATCACACTGGCCAACACTCATGATTGGATCAATCAGATGGATGAAGGATGGGGTTCAATGATCTGGACCTGGACTCCTCCTGGAAAACTGGAGATGTGGAACCCAGATTTGAATCTGGATCCTCCAGGATGGTAAGCCAAAGCTTTACCATGCGGCCATCCGGCAGACTGGATTCATTTGTAACTAGTGAGTGGGAGAGATGGAGTTAATGGTTAATTATGTATCTCTTAAAGCCTGGTTCACATCTAGATTGTAGAAAATTTAAGATCATAAGAACCAGATAGTTTCCATTGTTTATTGTGTACCGAGCAAATAAGGATACTATTCAATAAGCCATGTACATTGTTTTATGGATAACTCAAAGTAGAGGATCAGAACAGCAGATGGAGATGTTTTCTATATAGTACTGTACATATATAGTATTTATACTATACTGTAAAGTATACAGATTTTTTTTAATTTTTTAGTTTGGATGCTAAATATAAATGTACTGTATTTAATTAACTTTAATAAATTCAGAGTTCATTTTCATTTCTATACTACATGTGTTTTTGATAAACCGCCAAAATCGTCCCAAACGGATGGTGATGTCTTATCAGGGTTTGACTGTATATTTATTTAAATTGTTATATTTGTTAGATTTAATATCTTCCAATAGAGCAATAAAATACCATCATTTTTCTAATTTATATATAGGATAAAAAATATTATATTAGAGATTTATACATCTCAAATAATGTGTAATTATTGTTTTATAAAGTTAAATAATAATTATATAGTTGCTAAACTTTTCGAAAAACACAATAAAGCATTACAAATATTAAGTAGATTATGATATTATAAGTATATGCCAAGGCACTGCATTTGAAACTGGATCCACTAGTGAAAGCAAAAATCAATATTTTCTTATAATCAGTGTACACAGAGTAAATTTGATTTGTCTGATACTATCAATAAGGAAAATAAAAAGGAAAGTCATTGATTTAAACAAAATACAGTGGATAATTGTTTGATTGGTCAAATAAATTCTTTACAAAAGCAAAAATTTTTCTTTGCAAAATGAAATGTGGTATAGATTTATGCTCTTTATTAAATTGAAAATTCATTAATTGAGAGTTTGTAAATGGAAGGATACTTAATGTTTTTAGGTTAGTTAGAATGTTTTTCCATAATGTTTTTAGGAAATAAATTCTCTTTTATGCAGCATTTTCTGATAAAGTACTTGCCAGGACTCAAAAGTGCCAGATTAAAAGTTTCAGTCTAAAATATTTTAGATTGAAACTTTTAATATAGCATTAGAAAATTAATAAACTGAAAAGGGATTTTTGGGATTGAAAGTACTGACTGAGTAAATAAAGTTTCATTTTTTGTGATTATAGAGAGTTGTTGTTTATATCTTAAAACATATATATATATAACATGGAATTATGTTTTTTATATATACTATTATTGAAAAATGTTGTGTATATTTAATCTAAGATTATACAATTTTTATTTGCAATTATTTTACCATGCAATAAAATAATTAATATTTTTAGATAGTCACACATCTGAAGAAAATAAATCATCTATAATGATATATGTGCACTATTTAGAGCTTGCAGTCATTTATAAAAATAAATGTTATGAAATTTTTTAAATGAAATTATTATAACATAATTGCTAAAATTGTACATAAATTTTAAAAACTTTAAAAATGACTTCTCTCATAGGGAAATATATAATCTTATGTAATTTGTTATCTTAAAACATATATATATATAACATGGAATTATGTTTTTTATATATACTATTATTGAAAAATGTTGTGTATATTTAATCTAAGATTATACAATTTTTATTTGCAATTATTTTACCATGCAATAAAATAATTAATATTTTTAGATAGTCACACATCTGAAGAAAATAAATCATCTATAATGATATATGTGCACTATTTAGAGCTTGCAGTCATTTATAAAAATAAATGTTATGAAATTTTTTAAATGAAATTATTATAACATAATTGCTAAAATTTTACATAAATTTTAAAAACTTTAAAAATGACTTCTCTCGTAGGGAAATATATAATCTTATGTAATTTGATATTCTGATTGGTTCATGACATAATTTTTCAGCCAATATAAAAACATTTTAGACTAAGTATATAGGAAAAAAAATTTTCTGGGAAATGATTCATGGGCAATTGCAGTAGATGTGTTTGCCCATTTAAAAAGTCAGAGAATTGCATTTTAGATATTTCTGAATAAATATCAGTGAAAATGAAATAAAAATGAATGACTAAGAAATAATAATGCTTATTTTAATAGAATTAAAGCTTATTATTGCATTTTTATTATTTTTTGCAATTTTAAATATTTTATATTTTATCATATAAGAAATTCATTTTAACTTGAAAATTCAATAAATTAATTTATCTCAATATATAGTATTGAAATAATAAAAACAAATTGATCAATAAATCCAAATTAAATAACAAATGCAATATATCAGAACAGGTAAAAAAATCAACAGTGACTCCATGGAACCAAAGATGGATTCTTAAATGACATCATGCTGGTGGCCTGCAACCCACACAATGTAAATTTGTAATGTCTATTTCTCAAAAACTAAAAATCCCGTTTGAAATCTTGTTATATTTTGCATCTTTGTGATGCTTTCAAAGATCAACAATATTATTGGTCACTGCTTGTCTAACATTTTTAGTTTTCAAGATATTGCAAAAATAAACTTGAAAATGTTGGAATTTTTTAACTCTCAAATTTGCATTTTTATTACTCTAAAAATATAAGAGCTACATGAAAATTATTAACTCATCAAAAAGCTACATTTTATATTGAAAAATCTGTCATTTACTGTTTGTCTGTCTATTTTAGTTTATAAGTTATTAAAAGTGAAATTAACCAAGATGCTACAGAAAATGATCAAAATGTGAACTTTTTAATTTTTTTACATAATTCGTCAGTCGCATTATATACCTGACAAATTAAATATAAAATAAATTAAGTTGTATAAACTAAGTAAACTTTTATCTGTTATTTTCATTTAATTGTCTGCTAATTGTTTTTTTGTCTGATATAAGTTCATTTAGATGTTCCACTATTTGTAACATCCTGAGTGCCATAGACACTCTCAATGTAGATATTATTCACATAAAAATTTCAATCATTTCGAAATAACTTTCATTAAAAATTTCTTAAAAATTCAAAATTATTTAAAAATATTTACAAACAACTCTTATATTTAAGTGACTTGTTATATAAATAAGAAATATAAATACAGGAATTTGCAAAAGCAATTGGCCGAATGATAATTGCAATACAATCATTACAATATTTATTTTGTAATATGAGAGTTCTATGCATTGATGTTTATAGCATGCATACAAAAACATACATACACATACACACAGTTAATTTACTGATATATATTTTGTGTCCATGTCATGAATAGCTGAAATTATATTAATGAAACATCAAAATATAAGAAAACAATTATTTATGTAGACCAGTCTGATGTATAGATCAATAGTGCATGTAAATAACAAATATAGAAAATCAACAAAATCAGAAAAATAATTGAAAACTAGCACAATAAACTATATAGAAAATGAAAATATCTTTAAATAAAAATATTCTAACTAGCACAATGTTGTAGAAAATGAAAATATCTTTAAATAAAAATAGATTCAAAAATGCAAAGATAAAAACAGATGAAAGTCATTCCAGTTCCATGGTATCATTAAATGCCATTGGTAGAGTAAACATTAAAAATATTACTGCTGAAATTTATTTTGTATTGAATGTACATAATTAACTAAATTTTGTTTTGATAAATTATTAAATTTATGAATAAACATTTGAAATATATTTTATTTTCAGTTATGGTGTGCTATTATGGGAACTTTTAACTGGAGAAACTCCATACAAAGGTATAGATGCTTTGGCAGTAGCTTATGGTGTTGCAGTAAACAAGTTAACACTTCCTATTCCTTCTACTTGTCCTACCCCATTTTCATGCCTTATGGAAGGTAAGTGTATCTAATTTGACTGCTTAAATTTTCAAATATTATTAAAGTAAAACAATATTTATATACCATGCATATTTGTGTATAAATCAATCCCCATTTTCAGAGTTTGAAAATTGGTATAATATAAAACCCATGCATAAGCTGATCCCCAACTTCAAATGTTAGAACAATATGATATTCATTGAAATAAATCAATGATTTCTTTTACAGTTTAAAAAATTTTCTAAATCCTGTTCATTATTGGAATAAATAAGTTCAATTCGACAAAAAGCTGGATTTATTGAACTGAAATATTGTGATGTGATGCAATACAAAGAAAATGATGGCTGGAGAGCAGGATGTGATCATGTTGCTTAATGTCCAGTCATATTTTTCTATTATATGATTTTATTGAAATGTTTGTTCAGAAGAAAATATCAAAGAAATATAAAAATTTTTCATCATTCCCAAATCTCAACAAAAATAACAAAGTTTTAAATTAAAAAAAAAAAATTGAATCAAAACGTAACATAAATGTTTTTGCAATTGATATAAATGGAAAGTTGATCGGTGCACACAATCATCAGGAGCACATACATGATATCTGAAACAGCTGAAAAATAATAATTCTGTATATTCTAAATAATCAGATTATCTGAAAATACACAAATTGTCAATCAGAAACATCATAGATCACTATATTTTTATTTAATATTAACTTATGATATGTACATTACAATAGGCTTGTTTACTTGTTAAAAAAGATTGATGTATTCATTCCTGATCTTATTTATGAAGTGCTCGGCAAATTAATATTTTAAAATTTATTTAGATATGAACATTTAAACATATCTGCATATTTTTAATAATGTAATCAAGAAGAAATAGGCATTTTTAAAAATAAATAAGACGCATCCAGCTGCTATTATAGGATACACAAATAGCACAAAGAAGACACAATAGGACTCTCATATATTTTTATCATATTTATTCAGTATTTACTATTTAAATATTTACAAAAATATTAATTTATGTATAGTCATACATATCTGCATTTTTTTAACAAAACAAAAAAAATCAAAAGAATCAGTATGATGATGATTTTATTACAAATAAATATGATAGCATGCCTGGCTTGCTGGAAGGCATAACAAACACAATACGACTAAATTGGAGTATTTTACCATCTTGCAAAAAATTTTCTTATTTTTGATTAACCTCCCTGTTTTGGAAATTGTTTCTAGGAAAAATTCCTCACCTTTACATGATTTTATATAATAAATAGAATGAAAATATATTAAAATACTAATATACAAAGTGGAATTCACATAAGTCAATCAGCTGTTATATGAGGTCATCCCATAAGTTGTCATTTTCAGACTTACCCTCAGTACTTACAACCTTCTTCCACTGTTCAACAAGTTTTTGAATGCCAGACTTAAAGAAGACCATGGATTTCGATCCAAAAACTCAGACAGGGTTTGATGCACCTCCTTGACATTTCAAAGATTTTCTCCATAAAAATAGTGTTTGAGTCTGCAAAAAGGATGGCAATTGAATGGTGCAAGGTCAGGGGCAAATGCAGGATGGGGAAGTTTTTCCCATTCAAACTCATGCAACTTGACACAAGTCTTTTTGGCCGTGTGTAGTTTCACTCAGTCACTACAGGGTTTGATGCACCTCCTTGACATTTCAAAGATTTTCTCCATAAAAATAGTGTTTGAGGCTGCAAAAAGGATGGCAATTGAATGGTGCAAGGTCAGGAGCAAATGCAGGATGGGGAAGTTTTTCCCATTCAAACTCATGCAACTTGGCACAAGTCTTTTTGGCCGTGTGTAGTTTCACTCAGTCACCATGCCTTTATGATTAAAAGTGCCAGACATTTTTCCTGCAAGGCAGTGCATACATGCTCTTGCTGCTGACAGTAGACTTCTCCTGTAATGATTTGGTTCAATGGCAGAAGCTCATAATGGATTATGCCTTGCATATTCCACCAAACATTCAGTAAAACCTTGTGGAAAATGTTAAGATTTAGACACTGCTGCAGGCAGAATCCATTTAGGAAGCCACTAGTGTTTATGCTTAAATGTTGTAGTACAGAATCCATTTTTCATCTCTTATAAGCACTCTTTTCAAATGGCTTCCTCTTTTCACGGGAGAGCAAAAAGTGCAAATGTCCATATGCTGTTGCAGATTTTGTTATGTGATCTCATGAAGTACTCATTTACTCAGTTTTGACACACAATGAAGGTTCTGTAGATGCCAGTGAATAGTTGAATGGAATGAATACATGATTGTGGTAAATTTCTTGACTGTTGCCTCTGGATTCCTCTCAACAGCAGCTCTCAGTACATCATTATTCAACTCAGCTGGTTTACATATTTGTGAGGGTCCTATTCCCAAACTGGAATTTCTGGAACCATTCTTGACACTTTTTGATATTCAGAGTATGGCTATCCATATATAGTGTTGAGGATTTATGTCACTACAGTTGCTGTATGTCTTTGGTTAAACTCATACAGCATAATATGCTCTTCAGACACCTCTATTTCTAATAGACTTTAATGGCACAAGGCATGTACAATTGTTTGTATATACCTTGGCATGTACAAACAGTTGTATATGTCTTGTGGCCATGCCAAGGCATGGCCACAAAGCATGATTGTTGCATGTACAACTGCTATTCTCTGCCTCAATTACATGAAGAGCATGCTTTGTAATACATCTTATCATGCCCTTGGTCTACTTCATTTTCTGGTTGCCAGAAGCAGTAGTTCTGTGAGGCATATGTCTTTGTGGCCATGCCAAGGCATGGCCACAAAGCATGATTGTTGCATGTACAACTACTATTCTCTGCCTCAATTACATGAAGAGCATGCTGTGTAATACATCTTATCATGCCCTTGGTCTACTTCATCTTCTGGTTGCCAGAAGCAGTAGTTCTGTGAGACATGCAAAAAATGACATTATTTATGGGATTACCTGATATATTCCAGTTTGTTTGCTATATTTGCTTTGCAACTTTAGTTTTATTTGTTTGCTATATCCATGAATTTATTTATATGAATTTCTTTTATGGAAATGCTTACAGAACAAAGTTTCAATTAATAATTGCTAATGATATGAATGTTTAACATTTATTTATTGCAATTAATGTTCATTTTTTTGAATTTTTTGATACTATATGTATGAAAAAGAAATCGCAAACTTAGAAAATCATTAAATGAGAACTTGTAAATCGAGAACTACTTGTGATTACTTTAATTCCGGAACTACCTCAACCCAAATTACAATAATTTATACAATAAAACTTTAAGCATGGAAATAATGATATCAGTTATTTCTATGCTTATTATAAATGCTTTACTTTCAATTACTGCTAATCACCTTATTCTAACTTTTAAATATAAGCAAATCAAAGCACTTAACAGCAGTATAGGAAAACTTTAATTCAGAAATTGAACAAACGTTTTCTGCACTTTATGCCATCATCAGACTTGATTCTTTTTGGAACTTTCATTTGAAAGTTTGTAATTTGAAATAAAATATGAATATATTCTATTGTAATTTGAAAGTTCCAAAAAGAATCAAACCTGACGATGGCATAAACCACCGAAAACATTTGTTCAATTTCTGAATTAAAGTTTTCCTATACTGCTGTAAGTGCTTTGATTTGCTTATATTTAAAAGCTTATTATAAAGTTTTATTGTATAAATTATTATAAATTTAGGCTGAGGTAGTTTCAGAATTAAAGTAATCACAGGTAGTTCTCGATTTACAAGTTCTCGCTTAATGAGTTTCCAAGTTTGTGATTTCGTTTTCATACATAAAGTATCAAAAATAAAAAAAAATGAATATTGCAATAAATAAATGATAAACATTCATGAAAAGACATTTCAAATTATAACTAATCGGGTTATCCCCCTCATTGTTATCAAATTTTCGACCTCCCCGATTTTCATTGCCATAATTTTTTGGCACTGCTTTAGCTGTAATCTCTACCTTAAACTCAGAATTCTGTAGCCATCAATCAAACATTGGATAGCATTCATTTCAACAGTACTTTTATTATAAGTTTTCTTTAAAATATTAGTAATTACAAACTGATTAAAATTGAAATAAGCACTCTTTCCTGAATACACTTGACAATAGTGAACAGTCACAGCGATCCACCACATAAATGCACAATGGACAACAGTCACAAAAGAACAACACATTTCACGTCGACAACTATCCCGATATCACCTGGACAGGAAGGACCTCTCTCGGACAAAGAATACCAACTTATTTTTATAAGTAACAATATTTGCATAAATAGTTATTATAAAAAATTATCCTACAAGTTTCAATAACTCTATAATTATAATCAACATTTTTATAATTTAACTAATTAGTTATTTTAACTAAAACTAACTATTAAAATTTTTACAAAACTTAAGTTTACGACAAAAATTTTATGACGACACATCCTCGGCTTCCTTCAAGACGGCGACCACCATCCCCTTCCCCAGGTACAATTTTTTTTCTAAAATTTTCTCGCTTTACCCTTTTTCTCCAAACCTTCACAAAATTTTACGAGCCGACTTCAGGAATGAATTAACTTGTAAAGTTGAGAATTATCTGTATTTATTTATAGTAAATTACAAAAGTTTTTCAGCATGATAACATACATAAATATTATCTCATTTGAATAAAATTCATATTTTTATATCACCCACTAAAACCCCAAAGCTGTTGAGTATGGTCAATATATAGAATCAATATTATTGATGTAATAAGAGAAAAATGTTAGCTACAATATCTACTTTAAAATAAGTTATTTGGAATTATATAAATTCTTGATTCATTTTACTTGATGATTGCTCCATAAATGAATGTAATATCTGTCTAAAATATTAGATCAATTGAGGATAGTGTCTTTTGCAATGTCTATAATTATTGATATAAATACTGTCATCCTATTTATTTAATGATATGATGTTGACATATTGCAGATATTTTTAATATGAATATACATTGATTCATGTTTTCTATTTCTTATTATAATTGTTGATATATAAAGCATATTTATTTAGAAAGTTTATTGAATTGATATTTACTTATTAATAAGAAAATTCAGGCATAATAATTATTAATTTGCAGTTAAATGTAATTTTAATAAATATACAATCGAAACAATTTAAAAAATCTCTTATAGAACTAAGAAATCTTTCAGTTATTTGAAATTACGATTTATAAATAATATCTGTGCTGACTATTGTACAAGTTTTATTGCTTGAACATTAAATGTTTTAACTTGAAATCATTTTTCAATATCATAAATATAGCACATATCTATAATTCAAATTTAAAAATGTTTAATATTTAAAATAAGAAAGTAGATTTTAAAATACTGAAAATAATTTATTTAATAAATATAAATACAGAAAAATGAGTTTGTTTAATTTATGTGGACTTACAAATTTCGATTTTAGCTTGTTGGAATCCTGATCCTCATGGCAGACCGACCTTTGTGGATATCCTCAGGGAATTGGAAGATATTTCAAGATCACCTTTCATGAACACTCCCCAAGAATCATTTCATACTTTACAAGAAGATTGGAAACATGAGATTGCAGAAATGTTTCATGAACTTAGATGTAAAGAAAAGGTATAATTATTTTTGGATCTATGTTTGAAATAAATATTTTTCAAATAATTTTTGTTTAAATCATATAATGTTTAGCATGTTAAAATATTTATAAATATTTCTTTCAAATATTAATTTACAATCTTATTTTATATCATTATTATCAAAATATTAAATATACAGTTTGAAATATATGAAAATATATGGAAAAAGTGAGGAAATATTTATTTCCTTAATTTTTCCATAATTAAATCAATAATTAAATCATCCTTAATTATACCAAATAGTTAAATTCATAGTTTAGAAATAAATTCTCAATTCTAAAATATAACCCCACACAATCTAACATAAGTTCAGTTTATATTAATTCTTCCATATGCATTTCATAATGTGCTTGTGCTACCCATGCATAGTTTGAAAAACAATTATTTTAAAGGAATAACTTCATTTGACTCTTTATATTTTGTCTTCAGTTTCCAGCATTTTGTTCATTTAATACAATATTTAGAAGATTTACAAATATGTGAACTACTAATCTTTTAGCTGTACAACCTGAAAAATAAAATTTACCTTGGGGCATATTATGATTAGTAAACTTGCTATGAACTTTATCTTAACTATTCTGAAAATTGATCATGTTTCTAACCTTCATTGAACTGCCTGCAACAAGGACTTATTTGATTGGAAAATTATTTCATGCATTGATATAATTATTATTTTAAATGTTCTATAGGTAATCCCAGTATAATATGGTATATGAGTATATAAATTTGATAATGATTAGGTTCATATAGAATCTCATATAGTGTGAAACTATATTATATGGGATTATTGTAAATTCGAAACTGTTTTATAAATATTGTGTTATGTGATGATTGCTATAACTTTCTAATCATATTACAGTGAAACTGTGTTGTAGAAGTACCAATACCATGTTATGAAGTTGTTCCTGTTATGAAGTTAATTGAGTTTAATATTATTTTTCATCACTTCAAGAAAAATCTCTTCTTGCTCTGACCAACATTTGTTAAAATGTGCAATTGCCAGTTTATTTCTGTGGGTCGGAGGTATAGGACACTATGTCACATTTACTACATTTTACAGAGAGAAGTGTGAAGTTGTTTTACGTTGTTCTCCCTTATGGACTTGGTGTTATTTAAAAGCACCATAACTCCACCAATTATTGATGTAGGACAGTGTTATATACCTGTGGGTAGAGGACGAGAAACCCATATGATTGTGCCAATAATCTCATTTTGGCCAAAAATGAACATTGCCAATCCACAGATTTATACCTCCAACCCACAGATTTATCAATAGAATTCCCTACTTTTTTACTTCTCTATAATTAGGTAAAATATTAACACTTTGGAGAAGCATTAATCTGTAATGTAATTTGTATTAATAGTGAAATAAAATGCATAATTTTATTAAAATTATTAATCAGTTTATAAATTGCAATGTTTTTATTATTTTTAAAGATATCTGTTTGAATTTTTGAGAATATGGGCCATATGTCATGTCCTTTCTAATTATATAAAAAAATTTCAAATTTCAGCAAAAACAAGCCAATAAATATAAATTATTAATTAAAATGACAAAATTTCAACAAATTTTGGTTATTTTTGAGGTAATTATACATCATAACTTCATTAACCCTTTTTGTACCAACAATAAAAAAATATCATGGATTTACATGCTAGCTGTTTGTGTAATTAAGCTTAATTAATATGCAAAAAATTAAAATTGTCATTCTCAATTTTCATCAAAATCTTTATAAATGTTTACAGTTTATTAAGAATTTTGTTTTCTTCACTTTTTATTCTGTTTATAAGATTGACAAAAACGCACTTTTTTTATATGAAGAATTAGCCATTCAATGAAATAATTGTTAATTTTGTATAGTGGAAGTCCTCTATATAAAACAAACCATGAATGAAGAAAATCTGTCCATATTTAAAAAAATAAAAAAGCATGTATTATGCAAATTTTGATTAATGAATACTAATGATGATATATAATTAATTCAAATGTGATATAAATTTATCAAAATATTGTCAATTTAATTAATAATTTATATTTATTGACTTGTTTTTCTTTATTTCAATTAACTTTGTTTGAAATTTTTATAAATTTTTGAATTTACATAAGTCAATTTAATTAATAATTTATATTTATTGACTTGTTTTTCTTTATTTCAATTAACTTTGAAATTTTTATAAATTTTTGAATTTACATAAAAAAAAACTAATATAAACAAAAATCACCACTGTCATACATAAACAATTATAATATTCTCTACTTTGCTCTAATTGGACCCCAGATGATTTATTGTACCAACCCATCCAATACCACATGTTGTGGGATAAAATAAATATCACCACAATTTCCTGGAAAGTGAATGCCTACACTAAAGTAATTAATGTGACATGCCCATTTAAATGGTGGATGATTATTTATATTTGTATTTTTTCAATTTTTTCACAAAAATACGTGAAAATGAATTAAAACTTAACAATTAATAAACAATTAAATAATAACAATAATAAATATGTAATTATTAATAAACCGAATAACGGTATCAATTTTTTAAGTCGCGCTAATCGAGGCCTATCTGTATAATAATGTTAGGAGTTGCCATTCACGCTAAATTTATTAATAAATAAAATTACGAATGAATTTAAAATATAACTATTAGATGATGAAAGTTGTAATATTACAGAATTAAATAAATAAATATATAAATTTATTGCAGTGCTCTAATCATATAGAGCACAGATTCAGTTTTCCAATGCTTCATAGAATTTGCAGAAAAAATCGCACTTGTTGAAGCGCACTAATCAAAACTGCATTATTCAAACCCATACTAATCAAGGGATTCCTGTATAATCATTGTTGTAACATCATAAATTTAGTTACAAAAAACAAAGACAAACTTCAATCTTAGACCATTTAATGACTTTTTATTTTAAAATTGTTTAATGTTTAAGTTTTTTATATGATTGAAATCTTATATATTTTATTTCTCTATTTTATTTCTAGGTTAAATGGGGGACTTCTATAGTGTACCACTGATGATGACACTGTAATTACATAATGCAGTTCTCTCTATACATTTATTACTATTAGTTATAACACAGATAGTGCTTAGGAACATCTTATTGTGAAATAGGTAAATTTTATTCAAAATAGAAAATCAGAATATAAGTTTAATCATAAAAAAGCTAATTGAAGAAAAAAATTCAATTGTGAATTGTCATTTTCAAGAATTAATAATTTACAAGTAATGATGTTAGAATACTACAGTTTTGTCAGTTTTAATAATTAATTTTTAAAATATTTTTAGTAGATTAAAAGTTATTTCCCTCTCCTATAAATCAAAATAAATTTCCAGTTTATTATTGAGAATTTATGAAAAAAAGATATAATCTATTATTTTAAAAAGATTAAAAAATTAATATTTAATACAATATATTGAATTTTGAACTAAAAAAAATATTTAATTGACTATTTCTCTATTATTTTAATCCTGTATTTTAATTGATGCAAGTATATTTATAATAAGTGCAAAAATATATTGTTCTAATTCTATCAGTTAATTAATTATCTTATTAAAAATAACTCTAATAATAAATTGCAAATATATAAAGTAAATATTTACTATATGAAAATCAATTTATAGAATTTATACATATAATATGGCTCAGTCAGAGGAAGTAATAAATTCATTAACTGAAAAAGTAGAAGCTTGTTTAAAGAAAGACATAGATGATTCATTTGATGCAAAAACAGAAAATTCATTAAATGGAGAAACAATAGATTCACTAAATATTAAAATGGTATGTTTGAAGATTCAGTATTTTATGAAATTTTTAATTTTACTTTAATTCAGTTATTCATATATTGAATAAATAGAGTACTGAAGATAAGAATATTTCTAATTGTGAAAATATAAAAAAAGATATTGAAAAAGATGTTGAAGTATCAATATTTTCCCCACCATTATACATCCAAAGATATTCTAAAACAAAGGAGATTTTATGCAATGAACCAGGAATTAAAAAGGTAAAAATTTGAAGTCTGAAAGTTTTTGAATTGAAATATAGTTAATTCTTGTTGTTTGCGGCAGTTACATTCTGTAAATTTTTTGCAAATACTGAATCATTGTGCTAATGGGAAATATAGAATTAGATTCTTGCAAACCTTTCATCCCAACATTTTCATGTTTGTTTGTGTGTTTTTTTCTGTTTAAAGACACCTTATTTAATGTGTATTACATTACTTACAAATAATTATAGTATATGCAGTGTATAGTACTATATACAGTATTATAATTAAATCTTTATTTAATTTTTTAAACATTAACTATGCAGTAAATAAAATTGTATTTTTATGGATAGTTGTTTGATGTTGCAAGATATTTGATGTGGCAACTGGCACATTGTCTATCTGAACTGCATTGAAAGACTGCTTCAGCCTTGTCTGTATCATTTTTTGCTTAAAAATCTAAAATCTCAGCATAAGGAGCAAATGACTGGAAGCTAGGTACCTAAATTTGAGGCTGCATCCAAGCATAGGTCACATTCTTCTGTGGGACCTGAGGATGATATGAACAGTCTTTTGGCTTACCTACGGTCTGTGGATTGAGCAAGGATAGGTAATGAGACTTTCCTGGCAAACCAGATTCAGACTACATTTGAGGTAACAAACAACTCTTTATTAGAGAGAGAGAGAGTTTACATTGGTAACAGTATTTTTGCTGGTCAGCAGCAGTCTGCGAATAAGTGCGAAAGCTCCATGAAAATTGATTTTGTGGTTACAAATAAATTTTCGCAAATAGTTGAATACGCAAATACAGAATCCGTGAATAATGAGAATTGACTGTATTTTTTTTTCTTTAATCTGATTTTTGTTAAAAAAGTTAAATTGATGTTGACATAATACAAAGCTGAAATTGAAAAGTTTACATTTTGACTTTTAAATAATAAACAAAAACATAATGAATAAAAAATTTTACATTCATACTTTGCTAACTTGCTGGTACAGTAGACTTCTGATTATGTGGTTTTTGGATTAACTGGTGTTAATCTGCAACGGGAAGTGATATTTAATTACATTTGTAAAACATAGGCAAAATTCCAAGAAATAATCTTTTAATAGTAAAAAGTGTTTTTGACCTAATTTAAGGCTAATTTTAGTTACAAAATATATTGAATAGAATTTATAATACAAATTGATTTTGTGGTTACAAATAAATTTTCGCAAATAGTTGAATACGCAAATACAGAATCCGTGAGGAAAGCCCAACCGTTTCCGCTAATGTTCGGATCTTTCTGCAACCAACTGTACATTCAACACTATAGTAAATTGACTTTATTTTGGTGGCCAGATGTAGCCCACTTATTTTAAAAATTGTGATGAACAGATCCTAATAGTTAATAAAAAGGTGTAGTACCCAAATATGGGGTATTAAACCATTTTTTTATTATAATTTTTTATAACTACACATTTTTGATAATTCAAATTTAGTGCTCAAAATACTTTATTTTTGCAGTTTCCTAATTGTTTAATATTTCGAGGAAGGGAAAAAATGGATTTAAAGGCCATTGAGGGTGAATTGTCAAAAAAAAAAAAATTGTATGTATGTAATTTTTTAGAAAGTGTTAACTTATGAAAAAATAAGTACAAGGAAGTGAATAAAAATTTGTTTTGACAAAGATTATAATAAAACAGGAGGCACACTATTAATATCAAATAATAGTCTAGCCTTATTAAGTTTATTTTAAACTTAATAAGGATATTTATATTATTTGATATTAATTTATGAAGTTTAAAATTTATTATATGCTTTATACATTTTTAAACAAAATAATTTTACTCAATTTGTCCCTCACAGATGCTGCATTCCCCTACAATTGCAATGTTAATCTTTTTGCATGAGAATGTAATCTGATTTTATCATATATCTCAGTTATTTTCCTTATTAATTGAATTTCATGCAAATCTTCAAAACTTATTTCTTCCATTATTGTATGACAGAAACCCAACTGTTTTAATCTTCTGTAATTTTCTGACTGAGAGAAATGTATTACATATACTATATATTCCCATTTAACATCGTCTAATTCTGAAGTTATTATCCTTTTATCTGATAGTGTGTTTCTTGCCAGTTTCAACATGTGACATGGATCTAAAAACACAGCAACATCTGTTCCAGTCACAGGATATTTAAATGAATCAAGATTTTCCATACATAAATTGCAACCCAATCGCTTTAAAGTCTGGATATTTACAATTGCACCATTACAAGTGAGAGAATATATGGTAATTCCTATCTCATTCAACTTTTCCAAACACACTTCTGTAATTTGTGCCTGGAGAATGGCTATCATCTTATTAATAAAAAAATAAGCTATAGGGCACTTAAAATTACCATTTAATGATACAGTCACAAATATCTAAAGCTTCTGTAGCTAATCCTTTAGAATCAGCATTAGCTATACCTTCCAAGTCAACATAGCTCATCTTTTTATTAAGACTTGCATTATAGGAAATTTGCTTTCTAATTGACATGAAATCAAACATCAATGTACAATTTCATACATGTGGCATATTGTCAGTTTCTTGGTTTAAATAATTGAACACTTCACCAAGTAATCCTGGATGACATTTCACTGATGAAAGACAGTTTTTGATTGTGGAAGGATATGGAAGTTGCAAGAATTGTCTCACATATTTTTAAATGCCTTGGGTGAATGGAAATATAAAGTAAGGGCAAATTCTTTTATAAGTGGGCTGTACCGTTGGCCAGAAGAACGTTTTGGGTTCTTCAACAACTATTAAGACTTGCATTATAGGAAATTTGCTTTCTAATTGACATGAAATCAAACATCAATGTACAATTTCATACATGTGGCATATTGTCAGTTTCTTGGTACTGTTTTTCACTTAGTGCGAGCAAATATTCGATTAATGCGAGTTGTAAGCATATGTTCCAAAGTATTGAAGATGTGAAAGAATAAATAAAATTTTGTTTAATTAAATTGTTTATTTTGTCCGGATTTAGCTGACGCACCTTATATATGTCTTTCAATTTATCTTTTTATGTTTATAAATTATTATTACAAGCATTGTTATTATTATGCTTGGGTCATAAATGATAATTAAATTTCCTATATAAAGGTAATGTCCAGCAAAAGTTATTGTATAGGTCAAGACAAATTATCAGTTAACTGAAGCAGAGAAGAAGAAAAATACTTACGAAAAATGTTGACTATGTATAGTCTATATTTGAGAAATTTTCTAACTCTATTGCATTTGTTAAGAATTGTTGCTTTCTGTAGGGCTTGAATAAGTGTTCTTATGTAAATCCAACATTTGTAAAGTTTGGTGTATGTTCTGGGAATAATCTTCAATAGTAGATATTACAATTGGCTAAATGCTGTTATTTATTCATATGTCATTGATCTTTTATCTTAATACTTAAGTCTTTATACTTAGCAATTTTGTCAGTATGTACTGAATGTAAGACATTTGAGTTTGAGATAATATTTTATATGAAATACATAGGTTTTTATTTATCAATCACTGTGATATCTGATCTATTATAATGAATTGTTTTATCTATGAATATTGCTCCCTTTCAATAAAATTTGAATGTCTTATTATCTAGAACTATATCAGGATTATATTTATAATATGAAACTGTTTATAATTGCAGTTTGCGTTTTCTAACTAGTTATTGATGGCTGACCTTGGCCACCTAATCATGTTTATGTCGATGCAAGGAGTTTGCAGTTAGAAATAATGTACTGGATTATTTCATTGGCCATGTGATAACATTTGCATTTTTATTAACTGAAGTATCTTTTAAAATGTGTTTATATTTTATTTACTTTTTATTTAACTTTTTTGTTTGTAGATAATCTGGTTTTGTGTAGTAATCATGAGCTCTTCAGTTTTATAATATATATCAGGGATGGCCAAATTGTGACTCTTTGGTATCTTCAATGTGGCTTAATACCATGAAAGTCAATAGTAAATATGAAGCAAATACTTATTTAAGTTAAAACAAATTGCAGATATATTATTTTTTTTTTATCTATTGTAAAAGTAGTATGTATCTATACAAAATAAATGCATCTGAAATAAACTATTTTTGAAATCATTATTAAGATTACTCGAAAAACTGATGCTGTTCTCATTGATCCAGAAAGAAAATGCAAAAAACTGATACTGCTATTCTCATTGATCCAGAAAGAAAATGCGGCTCTCGAGTATTTGAGATTCTCCTATGCGCTCATAGTGACATGAAGTTTGGCCACCTCTGGTATATATCATCATGAATAAGCCAGGAATTTGATAATTTCTGTTAGTTTCAGATTCTTCTGGATTGTGGTAGTATTTCCATGCAGAATCTTCTGATTCAGAGAATGCAATTTTTGTACATTATCAGCAATGACATTTTCAATATTATTTTTTATTACATAGATTAAGTAGTGAATATTTGTGATCTGTGGGGTATTTTATTTTTATTTTTTTGCAAACAAATATTCTTATAGTGTGTTTGTTATGTAGATTATTTACAATGATAAGGTTTTTTTGCTCCTATGTAGGAGGAAGAAGACTAATCCTCTCAATAGATGGTTTAGAATGATGATATCTATGTTTGATCAACGTTTTTCACCTTTGGAGATTATCAAGATCTGCTTATGTTCATTATGTGATTCCAAAAAAATAGATAAGATTTAGAATGGCATATGTATTTATTGCTTTAATGATGTTTTTCCCATTAGTGTGTGCAGAGCACTCTCAGTTGTCTTGCTGTTAAAATAATGGATCATTTATATCAATGCAGTATATTCCCTGACTTATTTTATACATTATTTTCTGCAATTGTCTTTATTATTATAATATTTTTATTTTTCTAAAATATAACAATATTTTAGAAAAAGAATTTTATTTTAGAAACCCTTGATTTTTAGCAGAATAATTAATTGTAATATGATTATTAATTCCTAGATGGTGCCATTCTTACTCTAATTATTAATTTGTTAATTCAGAGATAGTACTAATATTAGCCCAAATTATTTAAATCATTAAAATTCCATTAAAAATCAAAAGTTTTTAGGCTGTATTATGTTCTATTTGAATAGTATCCCTTGAAGTTTTAAACTGTTTATAAAATCTTTCTTACAAAAGATATCAATATTGTAAATTATTATTGATTTATTTATATTGATATACCATAATGACATATTATATTGTATAACATATATATAAATATAAATGCATTTAATAAATAATAAATATAAAAATAAAATACAGTGGATTCTGCTAATAGGCCATACCTGGATCTGTCTGAAAAATGTAGATACAGTGGATTCTGCTTAATTGGGATAGCTGCATAATTGGGACAAATTTCAAAGAATGGAAACCAAACTAATAAACTAATACATAATTTAAATGCTTAATTGAGACAGTAGCAGAAAAGGAATTTTCAATTTTTGATATATTTTAGGGATTTTTCAAAAGTATGGGAACACTACATACATTAATACTTGTTGTGTGCTTTCTTAAAAAAAATCCTTATATAAAAAATATAACAGCATTTTATTGTACTGGTAATTTTTCAGGTTAAACCTTTCTACAAGACAATATAGACTAAAACAATGGAGTGAGTCATTTTTTTGCATCCTATTACCTACACATCTGACACACTGTCGCCACACTAATATAAATTCCATTCTTTAGTAAAATTATAAATAAATATCATCGTTGATAAATAATGCATAACAATTAGTAAAATTATAAGTAAATATCATCGTTGATAAATAATATATCTTTAGTAAAATTATAAGTAAATATCATCATTGATAAATAATACATAGCCTTTAGTAAAATTATAAGTAAATATCATCATTGATAAATAATACATAAACACTAGCATAGTGTGTTGTGAATCGCTTATCTATCGTCGTGAGTCTGGCAAGTGTGTGTCTACTTAAGAGTCTATCATTACTGTATCTAGCGATATTCATTTATAGTATCAATTTTAAAATTTTTAAATCTTTGCCAAGATGTCAAAAAAGGATTTTACACTTTCAAGTAAAATTGCTTTGCTGGATAAAATTAAAAGCCAGACATTTAATACAAGCCATCTTAGACTCACTGAAATAAACCAAAATCTACCATAGCACGTCTCCTACAACAAGAAAATCAACTGCATGAGGAGTGGGCATTACAGAAAGAAATTCTGGGAATATCAAAAGAAAGTGTGATTGAAAGGATCCAGAAGTCAAAGAAGCCTATTATAACTCCTATTCTTTAGTAGCAATTTTACTATATTTACAGTTTTTTAACAGGAACTATTTTTTATTTTAAAACGTTTTCGGTCTTACTTTGAGACCCTCATCAGTAATCTGTAAACACATTCTTGTTTTATCGACTGCTTTAGAACACTATACTTCTTTTAGAATGTACAGTTTTCAAAAAGTAGGACCGAAAACGTTTTAAAATAAAAAATAGTTCCTGTTAAAGAGCTGTAAGTATAGTAAGTCAAAGAAGCATTAGATCAATGGTTTTATATAATTAGCAGGCGAGGCGTGAATATCAGCGACCCAGTGTTGAAGATGAAAAAATAAGCTATAGGGCACTTAAAATTATCATTTAATGATACAATCATAAATACTAAAGCTTCTGTAGATAATCCTTTAGAATCAGCATTAGCTATACCTTCCAAATCAACATAACCCATCTTTTTATCAAGACTTTCATTATAGGAAATTTGTTTTCTAATTGACATGGAATCAAACATTAATACACAATTTCTTACATGTGGCATATTGTCAATTTCTTGTTTTAAATAATTGAACACTTCACTAAGTAATCCTGATGACATTTCTCTGATGAAAGACAGTTTTTGACTCTGGAAGGATGTGGAAATTGCAAGAATTGTCTCACATATTTAAATGCCTTGGGTGAATGGAAATATAAAGTAAGGGCAATTAATTTATTAATTGCCCTTACTTTATTCCTTTATCTGTATTAATTCCTTTATAAGTGGGCTATACCGGCCAGAAGGACATTTTGGGTTCTTCAACATAAGTAACTCTAAAGGAAGTCTATTAAAATTATTCTCCAGAATTTTTTGGAGATCATCTGTTGTGCATTTACTAGTTGTTAAATTGCATAAGTAACTCTAAAGGAAGTCCACTAAAATTATTCTCCAGGATTTTTTGGAGATCATCTGTTGTGCATTTACTAGTTCTTAAATGATCAAAAAAGATCATTTGTTGAATGAATTTTCAGTTTTCTTCTTCTGAGCTTCTGCTGGAGAGTCTTCACCTTTTTTCACATGATACTACTATAGAAGATTGTACCTCACTGCTTCCATTTGAGTTGTCATTCCCTCTCATGTCAATAGCTTGTAAACTTTCATTCTATAATAGTAAAAAAACTAGAACATTAAAACTTTTTATATTATTTATGGATTTTATTGCATAATTGCAAAGTGTTGTGTAAACATAATCAGGATATGCAAATTACAAAACAAACCTGAGCAATGGTTGTAGAAGTTGAAGAATCTAATGCTGCTCTGACCAGTATTCTTCTGGAACTCTTCTTTTTTATTAAATAGCTTGGAAAATCAAATATGGAAGGGACTGCATCTTCTTTCAACAGTTATCTTTTTGCAGCTGGCCTTACTTGATAGCACTCTTCAGTAACATGTTTACTGCAAAGCCAGCTATAGTTTCCTGGCTTCCAGTTTTCTCATCTTACAGCAATAATCCATTTAGAATTTCAGGCTGATTATGAGGAAATCTATTTACGTACAGACAAAATATGTCGGACTGATATATCATCAGATTTTATCAAACCAAACTGAATATAAAAAAGGTGAGATTCTACTTTGATTGCCTTACGTTTTGCAGAGCCACGTGATAAGGATGTACGTGCCCAGTTTAAAATCGACCATATTAACTAACAACTACTTTTTCAAGCATGAAAAAGTGACAGGCATTAGGGTACATTATAACATGACTTATCACTTGGGTCATGTGCAAAAAATTCAAGGCAGTCAAAGTAGAATTCTACCATAAAAAAAAAAATATATTTCCTCACCTATGAAAGCTGTATGTTTTATCGCCTTTTGCTGATTGTTACAGCCATATGCTGCAAGTGCATTATCATAATTTAAAATAATTTTAATTTTAAATAAAAAAGGAATAAATAAACTGACTAAAATATATCTCAAAGACAAAAGAGATGAAAATCTATGACTTAGATCAGGATGGTTTCACTTCATTGTAGAACATATTTCACTCACTTTTCAGTAGCCAATGAGAGCAATTCAAACCAAGCAATGCAGTGAAGCTAGTACATTGCTTGGCTTCACTAGTTTCTATGGAAAATACCCCAAAGTGAGCCATCTATTCCGTTAAAATCTATGGATGTAATTCCTGGCAAGTTATTAATTTAAATGATGAACAATGAAGTAAAATATGAAAATAAATATTTCTTAAACAGTATTGTTGTTAACATTGTGAGGTTGGCTAATGGCCGGAATCTCACAAAGCAAGAACCAATCACCATATTTTACATAGTTAATACTTTGAATAGTGCGAGAAATTCATGGGACCCATTATTCGCACTAATTGAGGCCTACCTGTATTTTTAAGCATACTCAATTTATATTAGAATTACAATGTAAGATTTCTATATAAGGTAAGGATAAGGATTCTACTATAAGCTGAAGATGATTGAAAATGTCAATTAAAAACATTTTTTGATTAAAAACTTTGGAATAGAACTGCTATATAGTGCTTGTTTTGTTCATTTTATATTGTGTAATAAGTAATTTGTGTTTATATTTCAAAAACGTTAATATTCATTAAATTTCTTCCTTTGCTAATTTGCATATTAAAAAAATTTTGAAAAATATATAAATCTTCACCAAATAACAGCAGATAGACTTCGAAAACTTTTTATTGTAGTTTAGTAAGTGTGATAAAATTACTCTGCCAGACTGATAATGGTAATAAACAATTATCCTATCAAATTATCAACAAAATTTTAGCATTGTGGCTTTGTAAGAAATTGAAACAAGACTAAAATTTTATTGCTGCAGTATGAAGTGTTAATAGTTTTATGTGCACAAGTGCACATGCACACACTTATAAAAATTTTAGTCATGATAGATAATTTGTTGTTGTCTTTCAGTAAAATAAATCTTACTGCACATTTGATTTAGAAGGAAATTATGAAATTAGTAGAAGTGCCCAATTTTTCATAATTCCTATTTTATATTTATAATGTGTAGAAGTAGGTTATTAATGTTTATTATATATAAAAATTCAGTATTTATTTTTTATTTGATTAGCTATTGTTGTGTTCATTTTAAATTTTTCTGTTGTTAGGTATATGAGTACAGATGAAAAAAAAGCACAGGGATGTAAAAGAGAAAATGAAGTATTAATTCAACGTAGGAAAAAAGGTGGATTAACTGTGCCATATCGAATAATAGATAATCCATTGAAATTATCACATGAAGATTGGTAAGAACATATTAATTATTCAGTTTTATATTTGTTAGATATGATTTTATTAAATCTGATAAAAGTTCATGTGGTCAGTAAAATAACTAATAATTAAATACCTATATTTTACATATTTTAGAGAATATTATAGTGATATTTAAATTTATAAATCAATTAATGGTAATATAGAATAAATACACATTTAATAAGAGCATCATTAGAATAAAACATGTTCTAATCATTTGAATTTTTATGAAAATTTTGTAGAGTGGTTCAAATATGAGATGATTATTATATCAATTTAGAATTAAAAGAAAATTGTGTTATTTATACAAAAGCTATCTAAATGTGTTGTTGTTATTTACAATTAAATTTGCTTTTTCAGTAAAAATATGCAAATAATAATTCTCTGTTGTATTAATTTAAAATTCTTTATTTTAAGTATTTTTTCAATAAAATATAAATGTTTATTATTTTGATATTTGCTAAAATAATAAAAATTATAATTATATTTTAAACTCTTAAGATAAGAGTTGCTTTAAAGTATATTTATATACTTTAAAGCAGCTCTTTCCTCAAGAGTAAAGCTTAGAGTATATTTATAAAATAATAAAGGCAGAGGATAAATAAAGCAAATATCCAAGAATTTTTCGATACTTTATGACAACATGTGGTGATAGTACTTTTGTTATAAATTCTCAACTATTAATATAACATAATTTGAAAAAAATATATAATTAATATTTTTAAAGGTCTTAATAATTTCTAAAATATTCTTTACATAGGGATCGTGTTGTTGCAGTATTTGTTCAGGGACCTGCTTGGCAGTTCAAAGGTTGGCCTTGGGATGGTAATCCTGTTGAAATATTTTCAAGAAGTGAGTTCTGATTTGGATGTGTTAATAAAAATTTTAAAGAAAATCTATTTATTTAAATATTTTATCATAAAATTGTATGATATAGTTAAATTTTAAAGAAAGTTTGATATTCAACTATAGTTAAACAAGAACTGATTTTATTATTCAATATAATCTGTATTTTATTGACTACAATAATGTGCAATTATATAATTTTTGAAATTAAAATTGATATTTTTGAACAGCATCTTAAGATGATATAATTCATTAACAAAATAACAGCAAAAATATCCTTAACAATAGAAGTGATGTGCTTTGTATAACTGGAACAGGAAGACAAAATTGTATTAAACAGAAGAACACATTTTATTTATTATACAATAAATAAAATCTGTTATTTTAACAAAAATTTTTCGGATTTGAACTCTCTATCAATCTAAAAGTGGAAAACTAAAAACTATACATCAGTATAAAGTACATAAAAATTTGAGAAACTAACTAACAATAATGATAAATGGGCATAATTTATAGAGATATACATTAGTTAAAAGGCAAATGAAGATGGTTTAGTGTAGTGATGGGCAAATTACGGCCTGTGGGCCACATGTGGCCTGTCACGCCGATTTGTGCGGTCCACGGTTCGTGCACAAGTGTAAGATTTTTTTAAAAATTTTACCACAAAAATGTTAAATTACATAAACAAGCAACATGATTATTTAATTAAATTTAGGTTTTGTATGCTAAAACACCCCCTTTAAAAAAATCTGCAGTGTGCCCCACTCAACTTTCCAATATTTTTGAATATATAACCTATTGGGGCAACAGATTTTGAGCCAGTAGTAGTGGTAGGGAGCGGCTGTGAAAATTCATTGAAAACTGAACATTGATTTTCGGCATGATTGCAGTATTTTTCTCTACTATGAATACCCATGTATGAAAGTAAAAAAAATTTTTTATATGCAGCCTATTAGAAACCTTACAGAAGTCCATGTGGCCTGCAGTCAGAAAAGTTTGCCCACCCCTAGTTTAGTGCATATCTAAGAATTGTTATAAAATTGAAAATGTGCTTGAAGAAAAATGAAATGCAGAAATGACCACAGTGTAAGATTGCACACAGCATAAAACAAGCTGATATCACAGAATTGTTATAAAAAAATTAATAAAAAGTAAACAATAATATAACAACTGATATGAACACAAATGCTTAGCAGAGCAAGGCAATCCATTTCAGCTAATAATTTGCTTAGCAAATTATTAGCTGAAATCGATATAAATAGAAATTTAATACATAATTTTATATCACATTTTTGGGATTTCAAAACTAGTATTTAAATCCATATTATTTTAGCTTTTTTTCCTTAATTTCAATATGTTTAAATTTTCTTTTAAAATGATTTGTTTGTGTGTAATATAACTTTACCTTATTTAAAGAGCATTTTTAGAATAATGAAAGTAAAATGGTAGATTTTTTAATTTTAAATGTTTAGCAAACATGAATTGTCATAAAATTTCCGATTCTTTTAAATGAAGATGCAAAGATTTATAAGTGCAGGTAGTTCTTGACTTATGACTACCCATACTTATAAATGTTGTTAATAAAATTCTATGATGCAAATGCAATTGACAGAGTCCAAGTCCCTGAGCAGTAATCTGTTATATAAAAAGCATCCTTTGTGTTTGGTTCTTGTATTTTTGTGTTTAAGTTTATTATATTAAAATGGAGTGTAATAATAAATATTGGTAGTGACAATCCATAAATTTTGATTATTTTTGGCTTATGACCGTTCCGACTTGTGATGGTGTCACATCATAAGTCAAGGACTACCTGTAATTTTGTTTTATTTAATTATCATAAGAAAAATATGTCAAGTGTATAATATTTTTATATGTAGATTATATTAAAAACATGACTCATAACACATATATATAATTAAGGTTATATATGATGCTGTACTTTGAAATTTTTTATTTTTTAAAACCAAATAAAATTAATATATTGTTACTAATATATAGTAGATTTGACTTGTTCAGATAATTCATCCAAAAAATTCCTGTGAAATTGAAAATCATGTAAGTCCAACAATGCTTAAAATTTGATATAAACAATTGGATGCATTAGTAAACATAATGGTCAAATAAAATTTATCAGCATTCTTTAAGTATGATAAGACAATTTAAGGCCATAAGTGATTTTTTTTTTCTCAAAAAAAAAAATAAAAAATAAAAAATAAAAAAATAAATTGTTTAATAAATTTTTCATTTGTGTTTTATGAAAAATCAACAAAAATTAAGAGTTACATATCTGTATATCTTTGAAACTGCATAAAATAGAGAACCGCTGTATATACAGTACACTCCTGAGTATCCAGCCTAATGTGGCGGAACGGCAGACCGGATAACAAAAACCAGATAGGCCGGAGTCCTATTGCATTTGTCAGGTACTTCTCTTTGGTTAAGAGAAAAATGTTAAAAACTCTCTCTAATAAAGGAAGTTGTTTTTGTTAAACGTTGTCTCTGTTCTATCTGCCGACTCTCATTATCCATCCTTATGCGTGTCGCTTACTGCTCTTTAGGCCAACGCCTGTCAACATCGTCCTCGGGCCTGCGGACCTCACACAATGAACAACAAGCAGAATGCTGCTCTTTTCCTGTCACAACTTGTATTTTGCCCACGACACGTAGGAGGATCGTAGCAGACGCCCACTTCCATTGCCTTTGCAATGTTGCCAATGCAACACCTTGCCTTCCTCATTTAATTACAATAAAAGAAAACTAGGCCGGATACTCAGGAGTGTACTGTATTTATATATTTCATATGACAGATTATATGAAACAACATACTAATTTTGACACATTGATTATTTTGTATAAATATAGAAGAAAACATTTTCCCACTATCATCTAAAAAAAGTTGTAAACCCTGATTTAAACCATTGATTTCTATAGAGATTGAATTTCAAATATCCTCTACTTAAGATGGAATTATATTTTGATAATCCATTGTAAATTGAAAATGGCCAATAGTGATGTAATCTTAGTAGTAATAGTATAAAATGAAAGATTGGATTCTCCAAGTGATTAAATTGTTAAGATTTGATTTTGGATCCTTCAAGGTGACAAAATTGTCCAAATTGAACCAGCATCTTCCAAGGTGGTAAGTGATTGCTTTACCAAATAGCTATCAACCAACTGTAAATTTTTAATAAAACATAGCAAAAAGTATTTCTAGCTAATATGCTATGAAAATAACCAAGTTTGGAATATTGTAAAGCCAATCATAAGATCAGATTATCATAAATTGAATGATCATAATAAGGAAGCATCTGTATATACTTTTCAAGATCTGAATAAGTTTCTTGAGGAATGATTATGTATAATTTCTAGATATTTTAATAATATATAAACATTTAAAATTTTTAATATGTTATGTAGTGTATAATTTAAATTTAGGCATTAATTTATATTTTTTTTTATAGTGAAAGCTTTTCATATCAAATGGGATGAAATGAGAATAGATAACAATGTAGCGAAGTGGGCAGTACATGTCATACAATTAAGTAAACAGAAACGACATTTAGATCATGCGAACTTATTAAAATTTTGGGAAGTATTAGACAGGTTAGTAAAAATTTATAATTCTGTTTTAAATCACATTAATAATTAAAAAATATTAATGTTTTTTATTAATATTTTTCTTTCAGTTTCATGGTGAAACACAAGCATCATCTCAGATTTTAATTGTTTGAAAGCTGAAGTATCTTTATTATTATTTGCATTCTGTGACTCACATTCAAAAGAGTGGTGGTGTTTTCTTTTTATTGATTTCTTGCTAATTGACGAAGTGATCATTATTGATTCAAGGATTCAGACGATTACTCATTCCAATGGTTTAAAAAATGTTAAAAAGAAAATATCTCATCTCTTTTTAAATACAAATTATTGAATTCAAATAATAAAGATTCTTCAGATTCCATATTACTTGTTCCATCTCCCATACTGCATCTCATTATTTGCTTTTAGAACATATTGTAAAATGCTCTCGACCAATTTCTGATCAACCAGACTGTAGAATGCACACAAAAATTTGCATCCTTTTTTTCTGTTTTCGAACAGAAAAAGTCAACCCGTGTGATTCATAAGTGTAATCGGCGAAAGGAGAGATTTTAAAGTTTTGATTTACAACATATTGTGTAATTGTTGTACAGTTTTTTAAAAACCACAAATTGTCATTTTTGAGAAGGTATTACCCGTCATTGCATAGTTCTGATATCTCTTTGTATGAAATTTGTATTAGTGTAACTCTTCCATGATCTGATTTGTCATAATTATTAATTCTGCACCAACAAAAAAAAAATCATCAAGGTCATGCTTGGGAATGTTTTCTTTCCCCATCTTGTTAGTATTGTATTTTAGAAAGACATTCTAATATTGTAAATAATTGGTAACATTATTAAAGATTTTGGGGTAAAGAAAATGAGCTATATACAATTGTAAATAAAAAAAAAAATATTGCTAGATTATTGTTAACATAACAATTGTCTTCTAGCTTTTATAAATTTATGATTTAATTAAATTAGTTTTGAAATGAAAGCTGTTTTTTTTATTCAAAATAATTATATATATATAAATAATATGCAATTTCGATTCACAAATCAAACATGAAAAATATAAAATTAAGATATTTTACTATATAACCAAATACTTATTTTTTATTTATTTTTTAATATTTTCTAAATATTAAATATTTTATATTGAGTGGTATGTATGAAGCATCAGAAAGATTTATATTAAACTTAAAATTTAATTATATAGAGTGGGTCAAGATAAACCGACCCCAACCAAATAATGAACATATGAACTGCAAGGCTACTTTATTTTTATACAAGTAGATCACAGTCCCTACAAAAGTCGTTCTACAGACTACAAAGTTGTTCACGACTCCTTACGAAATATTATTATTGTGTTGCTACGTCAAATACCTTCTCCCGTGTCGGGTTCAGTTTATCTTGACCCACCCCATATAATAGAATTATAAAGTTTTTAGTGATAGATAACATTTATTTTTACTCTTTATCTTTGTAATTTATATATTACTAAGTAGTAAATTTGATTAGAAAATTTTATATATGGAAAAATATACAGCTTATAATTTCCTGCATTTAAAACTTTTATTTTCATTTGCGATAGTTTCTACTAATCACAAAAAATGAATACATCAATGATCAGATTTGTTAGTCTAGTCGGTTGTTAAACATGTCATCTGCCACAACACAGTTTTATAATAATTTTACATATTTAACTGAGAGAGGAAATTAAATATACAAGAAAAATATAAATTGAACTTTTAATACTAGCAATTTTTAATATGTGCATTGCAATTTATTTTCACATATTTGTTTTTAGTTTAACAGCATATGATAGTTTGAGTTTGTATCTTAAAATATTACAAAACTATAGTAATATTGCATCTATATATTGAATTAAGAACTTTTTATTTTCACATATTTGTTTTTAGTTTAACAGCATATGATAGTTTGAGTTTGTATCTTGCAATATTACTATAGTTTTGTAATATTTTATCTATATATTGAATTAAGAACTTGACTTACAATTTCCTACTTCTAGTCATTGTGTAAGAATTAGAACCACTTGTATTACGTTAAAATAGAAACATTCTCTCTTCTGTTAAATACATATTAATCAGTAACATTAAATTTGCTTACAAAAAAAAAATAAACTTCACGGATAAAAAATTTTTTGGAACAGGCAAAGTCGTCATAAAAATAATATTAAAATACATATTGATTTTTGGTTACAAATATATAATTGTGAAAACTATTCACCTCTTCAGATTGTTTCTCAAAATAGACATGTATTCATTAACTTGCAGAGAACCTAATTTGTCAAAATATTTAACTTTTAACAAAAAATAAAATTGCACAATGAAAAATGCAATAAATTTTTTTATACACAATGTTAAAAATTTAATATTTTAAACACACTTAAAATTTTGTCTAAAAACTTACCCTATATTAAATGGAGTTTAATAGTTTCGAAAATATTTTGTTACTTTTCAAAATAACATACTGTTTTAAATAAAACTGACTCAATATCAAATCTAATAAATTTTTATTTAATGCAAACTGATACATTAAAATTTTAATGTTTATTGTAGCATTTAAAATGCCATTCAAATTAACAATATCTATCTATAAATAATAATTGTTTAAACAGTTATAACAATTTATTAAAATATACTATTTGATTTAATCAGAAGCCATATATTCTAAAGCAACTAATACTTCAGATAACTTAAAACGTGAAAAAAAGGTAATGCACAACTGTTGCTCAATTGGTCTTAGTAGTTCTTTTTTACTGTTTTGTAAAATCGTAATACCTGCAGTATTAACCAGCCATTCCAATACTTTTCGATAATCACTCGAAGTAAACTGCTTCATCCAGCAGGGCGGTGTTAAAATTAACAGTTGGCAGACTGTGGCAGCCAGAGATGGACTGGGTCTACAACCAGCATCCCATCTTAACATATCTTTAACTAGCTTTTTAATTACGGAGGGAACATGGTTAGGTAAGGGAGGTAGTTTGTCCTCAATATAAGAATAATTTTTTAGTTGCATTTCTGAATCTGAATAAAATGGATTTAGACTACCAAAAATGTCATATGCCAATGTGCCCACTGTCCACAAATCTGCTTTCGAATAATCTATGACTGCAAAGAATCCAGGTTTTGCTGTAATCACTTCGGGTGCCATCAAAGCCGCATTTCCGCCTTTACATATTTCTTCAGAAGGATATGCCAGGCGTAAGTTTTTTCCAGAAAAACAGTAACCGAAGTCTGTAATGACTAAATGAGGATTAGCCAATCCCCTAGTGAGATCAATTAATATGTTATCCAGTTTGAGATCTCTGTGGGCAATTTGATGCTGAACAAGATGGCATACACCTTCCAACAACTGGGTAAACAGCAGTAAAGATGTATGTATAGTGGGTCTGTGCAATTCTAAATACTGAAGAAGGGTGCAGTGGTATCGCTTCATAACCAAAAAGAGAGTCATATTACGACCCAAACCATTTTTATTCAGTTTAAATGGGAGAGCATCAGGAAACAGTTCCATAGCTTTAGGAAGAGAAGGAAACTTGTCAGCAAATGCAAAGTACATGTCAACTATATTGGCATGAGGAGGCAATTTCTTCTGTTGCTTATCTATCATTACAGATATATTTTTACCAAACATTCCACCTCTGGCAGGAATTATTTCTTTATTCATGGCCCTCCAAATGGCAATTGCATTTGATTCTGCATCATAATTAAACATCATCTTTATGGCAATATCATAGGGTGCTAAGGAGCCTCTAGGCAGAGGAGTAGATGGTGTTAGTTCAGTCAGACTGATATCATCCTCGGAATCTAATGCTGGATCATTTAAGCGTGCACTGTGCACGACAGCATCACATCCTTTTGCCAATACGTTTCCAATTTTAAAATCATCTAAAGTACCTGAGAAATTGAAGTCGGAAGGTAACGTAGAAGGCACGTATGCAGAAAACAAATTTCTAATTTCCCGAGGAATGATCTCTAGTTCTTGCTTCTCGGTCAATAAAGAAGGCCCATTGGCAAGTGATAATCCTACAAAACAGAATACAGGAACTCTCATTACTCCTGCATACATTAATTCTTTGGCAGCATTTCTTCTTAGAGTTGCTGCAAAGGAATTGGAAGGCCATTTTGTTAGAATCTGTTTTACAAGAGATCGTTTAAAGGTAGTTATCTTTTTTACTAATTCTTTCTCTGGTGTTTTCTCGAACAAAACCGATTTTCCTCTCGATGCAAACTTTGTATCAAGTTTGAACAGAGTTCGCAACAGTATGCGTCCATTGGCGATCGCCTCCTTAACATAAGTGCTCCAACTAGTTTGAGTTTGTCGTGCATGCAGCAGAACACGAATTAATGTCATCGTGTAATTTTTTTAAACCAAATCTCAGTTTTTTTAATCACGAAGTGGAAATTTATCTCTTGTCAACATGGTGGAGAAGCAACTACGAAGATGAAAAACATCCACTCTGTCCGAGTTTCTCATTGGTAGAATGTCACGGATTGAAAGTCATGTGATCTGGTGCGAATTACGTATTTACAAAAATTATTTTCCTCAATAATTTATAAATTGATTTATGATTAAAATCATTCTTGACTTGATAATTAATGGTTAAATATCTAAAAGTATATAAAATCTTTTTTCCGTGTAGGGAAAAATCCCTGACTTTGAAGGAAAAATTCTGATAAATACGTAGAACTTTTTTCGATTTAATTAATAAACATTTGGTTAAATTAATGAAATGTTTATGAAATAATTTTATAAAGTTATCGAGGGTTAATTAATTTTCGAAAATAAGATTACGTAATTAATTAAAATATATATGGGGAAATAAAATTTCTTGTTGACTAAACACGTCGTGATATGATTTGAGGTATCGTTTTGGTTTTGATATAGCTGTATTTAATGATAATTTATAAATTTATCTATTACGAAAATACTGTTAAAATTTCAAGATATCCAATTAATCAATGCTAAACTTATCATTTTAAAACTAATATTATGTTAACATTTTATACAGTATATGAAATGTTGTCATAATTTTATATTAGATGTTGATGTACAGTACTAGTTCTGTGATTATTTTGGCAGCTGTTACGAATTATCAATCTAAAAATCTAATAAAACTAGGTAACATCTTTCCAATTGACCTAGGTTAAGATGTCATATGAATAGAATTGGTCTGGTTCGTGTGCATCAATGTGCATACATTAGTTTGATTTGATTATGAGACGAAATCGTACATTTAAATAATTACGATCAATCTTTTAAATTTATATATTATTGTATAATATGGAATCACAACTTTTCAGCTTTTTATTGAAGTAACTTTTTTAATTATGTAAGTTTATTATGAATTAGAGGAATTAGTAGGATGGTTCCCCCACTCTTTTTCTTCGTTTTGTTTATTTTTTCAATATTTTCAGTCCTGCTTTTCATAAAATAATACTTCATTAATAGACAAAACTGTCATATTTTACAGTTATCAATATGTTATCTTAAATAAAACATACCCCAAAGTGAAACAGATAAATGGTAGACTTATCTTTTGTTTATTTATTTCTAGTAGTGATCAATATTTGGAGAGCAAAATCAGATATAATTCATTTAATAACTATAATAATGAAAAAATCTTTTGGGGATATGCACAATCATTTGTATATAAGTTATGAATGTACAGATTGCCCATGACTATAGGATTCTATAGTTGACTATAGAATCCTATATAGTCTATATAGACTATGTAGGAATGATCTAAATATATACTGAACAGTGCTCAATAATGCCAACAAGTGAAGCCACTAAATTGGTGGGGTTATATGATATCATAATGCATATTGAAGTATTATATCCTTTTTATTAATTATTTGGATCTGGTCATTGAACTTACTAACATAAATGGGATAAGTCTGGCCACCAAAACAAAGTCAATTTGCTATATCATTGCTTTTACGATGTTGCTGGTGGGGTAAACCAATGTAGCAGGACAGCTTCACTTGTTGCTAGTATTGAGCAGTCTATCCAATATATATTTAGATTGTTGGATTCCATTCAAGTGATTGTAAATAAATGCAGTCATAAGTTGAAAACACTAAATTAATGGACTACTCACTATTATTATTCATTATAGCAAAATATAACATTATAGTAAAGTTGCAAACATGGTTAATGCTAATATATTGGACCATTGTGCATAATATACAGTATATATTAATTATATTAACCATTCAAGGATTTATCAATTTCAATATAGTTATAAATCAAGAAATATTCTATATACAGTAAACTTCTGATTAACTGGAGTAGTTGAGAAATTAATTTCCCCCAGATACTCAAAATTGGAATCATGGACAATATGCATTAAATATTAAAAAATAAATAATTTGTATATATATATATATTCATATTCAAATGTCTATTATTTATTGAAAAAGAAAACAAAAAATTTGTTTATTTGTAACAAGAAATTATTGCAATATTTGTAATTTTAATTTGATTCTAATTTTGATCACCAATTATCTAAGACAGCATGCTTAAACTTTTTTCTTTCATGACTCCATTTTTCATCATGAGATTTTTTGTGACTGCAGGTATTAAATATGAAATAAAATATACAAGTACATAAATCATTTATACATTTATTAAGATAAACACAATCAACTAACTATACTGAAAATACATATGTTGTCATGCATTAAATATTGTGCTATAAAAATAATAAACTTACCAAATGCACTCTTAAGCTTTTCACATAAAAGTTTAAATATTGTGCATTTGTGAAATTACATATAAATTGAAATTCAAGTGTTTGAATTTAATTTTAGTGACCCCATTTGGACTCACTATCTAGTTTAAGAAGAACTGATCTAAGATATAATGAAATGAATCTGAAACATTTAAAACTCAGATATAAAAAAAATCTATAAATTTAACTTTGAGGTTGAGGATTAATCCTTGTTAATTTGCTACTTGAATAATAATCTACTGTATATAAATAATTCTTATAATAAGTGATATTGTAACAATTAAACATTGAATTATTTCAAATAATATGAATTAATTAAAATTAAGTATTGCCATTTCTAAAAGATAAATTATGATAAATTATTTTTCAACCATTAGCAAAACACATTGACACTTAATTAACTTTTTAACAATTTTTAATTACGTAATACTATGCCTACACTTTACTGGAGACTATCAGTTTTGTTTCAGATAACAAACTAACAAGGAGATTGAATACAATAATATAAAATAGCTAAATGAATATGTAGAAATCTTATATGTAAAATTATCCTATTTTTTCATTATTTATCCTATCTTACAGTATATGACATTTAAAAATATTTCCAAATACAGTCGGACCCCATTAATATGTGGTTCAGTAACATACAGTTTTACTATTGCTCCCTTGATAAGCAATCGCTTGTGATATCACTCCTAGACATCTTTGTCATTAAATTTTGTTCAATGAGATTAACTGCAAGTTCAACCATTTTATATTAGTCAAATCACACAGAAAATTCTTGTCATCAGGGTCCATGGTTACTAAACTGGGCTACCGGAGTGTTAACGGGTAGTTTATAACTTTTACAAAGTAAAAAAAATCCTTGTTTACTATATAATTTGTAATTGGGCCAGAAAAGTATAATCAAATGAAACAAAATTAAAAGTTTATATGTTTCCTTGAGATTTGATTATATATAACTTATTAGAAATTGCATTTTATATTATAGCCATTCCTTAGTTTACAAATATCTGGTTTCCATAAATTTAAACATTACATAAAATATTTTCCATGATTTTTTTCTTCTTTTTCCAGATATAGAGCATGAAAATATACTTTATTTATAAGTTACAAGGGCAAACATTTAGTTTATGACATTTAAAAGTTTATGTTACTTTTTTATTTATGTTTGTATTGTTTATTGAACTTGTGTATTATATTACTGGTACAATATCATTCTAAATGGCATTGCAGCTCTTTCAGTCAGAGAACAATATGGCATCAAAACTTGTAGGTACAATCACCACTTAAAAGTTTATATGTTTCCTTGAGATTTGATTATATATAACTTATTAGAAATTGCATTTTATATTATAGGCATTCCTTAGTTTACAAATATCTGGTTTCCATAAATTTAAACATTACATAAAATATTTTCCATGATTTTTTTCTTCTTTTTCCAGATATAGAGCATGAAAATATACTTTATTTATAAGTTACAAGGGCAAACATTTAGTTTATGACATTTAAAAGTTTATGTTACTTTTTTATTTATGTTTGTATTGTTTATTGAACTTGTGTATTATATTACTGGTACAATATCATTCTAAATGGCATTGCAGCTCTTTCAGTCAGAGAACAATATGGCATCAAAACTTGTAGGTATATAGCCTAGGGAGTTTTTGGTTCAGAATTTTTATAAAAAAATTATTTTTTGACTAATGCAAAATTCAAGTTACATAAAAAGTTTCAGTTTCAATTATTTATAAAAACTGGAGAATACCTATTATACAGGAATCCCGTGATTAATGCGGTTAATAAATCCTCACAATATACTGCATATATCAAAACCACACTAATTAAACTAAAAAACAGCTCTTCCGATCTTGCATATATCAAAACCGCACTAATCAAACTAAAAAACCAATGGGAATAATTATAATGAATCCTGAAAAATATCAAAATTATAAACATGTATTTTTTTTCCTCTCAAAACATATCTATACTGCACTACATGTACTTTAAATCACTGAGGAATATGTATAGGTATTTAAAAATTTATAATAAGAATTAAATTTTTTTTTCACAAAAAAATTATTTTCTACAAAATTGCATAAATTTAAAAAAAATAATTGCACATCTGTAGACATTGAGTACTGGAGAGGAACTGAAGGCAAGGTTGGTTACATATAGTTAATATTTCAAATAGTGCGAGAAACTTGTGGGACCCATTATTCGTACTAATCGAGGCCTACCTGTACTTCTATACAGTTTAATTTAGGGAATTAGCCTATATAATTTTTTTAATTAAATATGTAAAGTATGAATAATTTCTTTATTCTATAAAATGTATTATTAATACATTTTATGTTTTTTTAATTAAATATGTAAAGTATGAATAATTTCTTTATTCTATAAAATGTATTATTAAATGTATTATTATTTATGAATTCCAATTTTAAAAAATTGGAATTCATTAGCATCGTTGTCTTGCCTTGGTCTCCCCTATAACCATCAATATAACAAATAATAATAAATAAATAATTACATTATTTATATATATTTTTTTGTAGAATGAAATTTTTAATAAATCTTCATTATTTGAAATATAAAATTCTTTACAGAAATTGGAAAAATTGCACTTGTAATATTGTTTTCAACGTTTCTACGCTCAACTGCATTTTTCTGAGGTCTAAGACTTATTCCCCATTGAAAAAACTTTCTGTTGCATCATTAGTGACTGGCCAGCATAATGCAAATTCAATTAATGTTTTCAAATGGTATATTGTTCTTATCAAAGGGATTAAATATTTCTATCTACCACTCACTGTATGCCACTTACATCAGTGATGTACAGTGAGTGGTAGATACTGTGTATCCATTCTTTCTTTTAATTTGAATTTTAAATCAACTACTTCTGTAATAACCTCCATAGTTAGTATTTTTATCATCTTCAATATTTTTCACATACAAATAGAAACATTTGTTGCCAGTTAATAACAGTAGCCTCATCTAGTATGAAGCAAAGGAAACAGCAACTTTTGTGCCATTGCAAAAATGTTAAAAAGGTTACATGTCCAATCCAGGACAGTTTGCATTGCAGGACAAACAATTCAAATCCAGGACATCTGGCCACTTTACCTTAGAAGGCTAAATAAATGATTAAAAAAAATATCATACCTCCTGGCCAGAGATCCTTGTCCTCCACGACATAAAGAAAGAATAATAGATAATAAATGATCATGAAGCATAATGCAAATTAAATTATTTTCTTAATATTCCTGAATGGTATATTTTTGTAACAATGTGATTAAATATTTTTTTCTTCATCTTTTGTAACACCTGTGTGTTACAAAGATGAGAAAAAATATATGTAAGATGATAGTGAAAAAATATAAGACATCATCATTCCCTGGGAAAAAAGTCAAATGCAGAGATCAAAGAGTTGCCAGAGAGCTAAGCAGGAGAGATGCCAAAGAAGAGAGTTGAGAAAAGAATGAGAGAGAGAAAACTATGTTTCTTTGGTAGAGAAGATTGTGCTCTTACTAATTGTATCCTTGATGATTCTGTTTTGGAACTCAAGAGAAGAGAAACTACTGAGAACTACACTCTCCACATTGTGTTCTTATGTTTAAAGATAAAAACAGGAGCTTTGGACTGTTATCACTCAGATAAAATTATATATATTTCAAGAAAAGAAGGGGCAATTGCTTTCTCTGCCATATAAGGAAAAGAAGAGAAGAAACACTGACCATTTGGACCAATAACCATACATGGAAGACATTGGCTGGGACTCTGTTATAGACCAGAGAGATTAAAAATCTTCTTCATACAACTAAGTATCACCAATCTCCAAGGTACTTATCCTTCTAGGAAAATTTTTTCAAGCCATTCTTTGTAAAACTCTCTCTCTCTATTAAAGGAAATTGTTTGTTACCTTGTAGTCTCTGTGTCACTGGTGTCTGAAAGTCTCATTACCCATCCTTACCGATCCCTCCACTTATCACAAGTAGGCCAAAGCCTGTACAGTTCATCCACAAGTCTCTCAGAAAGAAATGAAAATTATGAAAAAGAAGAAAAAGAAAATACTATGCTTCTATAAAAATAAATATACTATGAAAATATTTTGGAATAATCTTGTTTTATGCTAAATAGATAAACTGTAATCATTTTTATCAAAATATTTATTGTGGTCATATTCTCTGGAAAAGAAAAATAATTTATTTATTTTATGTTTAGCTTATTCATTTTATATGCCTAAATAATATTTTATCCTACTGAATTACTATTTATCAGTTCTATGGCATACTTTGAATTTCATTCAATTTAGTAATTTTATTAGAAAAATTCATGATATCAAGAATATTCAAATAAAATTTTTTTATAAACTACATTATAATAATAACAGTAGTTCTTATAATAATAATAATAATAATAATAATAATAATAATTCCCCTCATATGCCATTGCCTTGCCGAGGCGAGGGGGCTTGCATGCCTCTATGATGCTGGGAGCTATGCTGGTGCCAATTCTTTTTTTTAATGATACGGCGACCACCGAGATCTACACTCTTTCCCTACACGACGCTCTTCCGATCTATAATAATAATAATATATTTTGTGTACATGATTAATTTTAAAATAATTCCTTCTTCCAGTGTGTGATGTTATGCCAGTTATATTAAATTCAATGGAAATTCAGATTCCACCCAAGCAGATGTTTCGTTTGCTTCAAAAATCTATAGAATTTTATATTTGTTATATTGTTCAGTCATCTTGGAAAGAAGCACAAACTTCTAGGTAAATAATTCCATCCTATTCAATATAATTTATATTAAAAATATATATATATAAATTTTTTATCATTATTCTCGTAGGAAGGATGAGAAGCATATGATTGATAGGCCAATTGATGATCCTTGGGATCAACTTTTTCATCTTTTAGAAGCTGCAGGGAAGAAACTTGAATGGGAACTTGCAGATATATTTTCAACTGTTGTTGGTAGTGAAGGGTTGTGGCAGAGAATTGTTTCTTTTATTCAGAAAAGACCTTACATGTCTCTTGGTGAACCAGGTGGAATTAATGAATTTAGTTCAAGTAGCAGTTGTCAAGCATTAAATTTATCTGATGATTATGTTTTAGCACAAAATAAACAGGTTTAATAATGTTTATTTTGATAATATAATATTTAATGTTAATTAAATTTTAATTTTATTTATTATTTTTAGGTATTTTTTTGTGCTACAGTCATTTTTTTATATTCTCTTTATCATTATGGACAACTAGTTAATTCTGAATGGCTTGAACATATTTTAAAATAAATTTTATTAAAGATATTTTTATAAATACTTTTTATTATTAAATTTAATAGCAAGTAATAATTTGGGTGAATCAAGTTACATTCTTATTGAAGGATTAAATTTGATTCAAGATGAAGTAGTTGAACAGTAAATATAAGTTTTCCTTTATTTAAATAATTTATAATTTCAAACAATTATACTTTAACATAAATATTTTGTAAAACTCTTAGAATAAAACATAAAAAGAGGAAACTTGACTGTGAGGTAAGATACTTTTCTATAATAATTATTTCATAGTTTCGGTTTTAACACTTTTAAAATATACTCCTTCCATATCAAAATGATTGTCTTATTTATAAATTTGCATTGGATTAAGGAGATAGAGGTGGAAAGAGTGGTTTTTAACACGTTACCTTCTATAAAATAGAATTTTGATACTATATGTCGAGTTATTTTCTTTCTTTTTTCTAGAGCTATGGGGAAGAGATGAAATTTGATGTCTGAAGAGAGAAATGCGATTCTACACGAGCTATTGAGAAACTAAAAATGAAAGACCTAACTATGGTATTATAGTGGCTATCATTAAAAAACATGATGTGTTAGCCAAAACTATTTCTAAGATATGGCAACTAGCCAAATCTGCTATGACAGAGGAGAAACTGCTAATGTTGAGGCAAAAATTAAATAACATGTAATATAATGCCATATGTGCTGGTTAATTATAAAAAAGTTAAATAATTTTTTCACAAGTTTTATTTTAAATAAAGAAATCAGGTAATAAACCAAAGAAAATAAATAATGTGGGTAGCATAGCAGTATAACAGGCAAATAATAGCTAACGGCACAAAAGCTTATCTTTCTGATGTTTCACCCCTTCAAAGCCAAGTGACTGTTCTTGGACTCTTTCTGATGTTTCACCCCTTCAAAGCCAAGTGACTGTTCTTGGACTTCTTCGTCCAGTTTTACTATCCAAAAATTAACGGTAATTTGTTAATTGACATCATAAAAAGAGGCGGAGCTTTGTTAGTAAGACTGGTCTATGCTTACAACTCGCATTAATTGAATATTTGCTCGCACTAACTGAAAAATGCTATCGATTTTATAAGTCACTAATCGAAATCGCATTATTCGAACTCGCACTAATTGAGGCCTACCAGTACTTTTAATGAGTATGCTATTTATTCAAAATATGATTATAAGAAAAAATGCAGTCAGTCAAGACAGCATTTTTTTTCTTAAAACCATATTTTTTTTTTCCTCCTTCCAGAGGAGAAAAGTATCTATAATCAATTTTAACCTTTCACGATGTCTGTCAGTTACCTAACTGAAAACCACTGTGCTATCAGCACTCTGTTTCACTAATGGTCTGATAGAGTTTAGGAACTTCTAATTTCCTTATTTTTACTTATATTGAGAAATAATTATTAAAATATCAATTTTCATCATGCTGTTCATTCTTTTGTCATAATAACCAAAATTTTGCTAAAATATGAATTCTTAATTATTCAAGAATCTCTCATCTGAATTTATCCAAGTTGTTGGATAAATCCAGATTTCCTTCTTAGTTTATATTTATTTTATTTTTCTGATACCTTGATCCAATAAATTATAATTTAGGAAAGTTTGGCCCCTTGCAAATATGATTTTGCTGTTTTTTCACACAAAATTTGATAAATTAATTTTATTTAAAAATTTATAAATTTTAATTTATCAGAGAAACAAAGCAACCAATCCTTCGCTTGATGATCAACAAGGAAGTTGACATTCTAGATTATGGTGGGAAAAACTCAGCTGATTATGACATCACTTGATTGTTTACATTAGTTAATTTTAAAATATAACCAAAAAAATTTATATAATAAAGTAATTTTTGTGTTATCTCTAGTCGAAACAACTAATTTATAGACCAGTTATTTATAATTATTGACAAAAAGTATCCAACAAGATCAATTACATGACTTTAGACTATGGGCTAGTTTTATTATGTTAATTAAAGGGAGAGCCATGTTTGTAGGTCAACTACATGACCTTAAGCTATGGGCTAGTTACATTATGTCAACTAAGGGGAGAGCCAAGACAACCTATCCTCTTTGTTTGAAAATATCAATATTACTATATTTTTAATTATTTTTGGCAAATTTAATGACTTAGAATGACTAAATACAGAGAAATAATTCACTATCCATCATTTTTAAAAGGCACTGAATTAAATCTTGAGTAAAAATCTATAAAATGCTATAATTTATCAAAAATCAGTGCTAAATCTAGCATACAGATGGTATGGTGATTGCTATGTATACAAATTAAAGCAATATTTATTATTAAAATAAAATAAATTTTCAAAAAGTCACTGAAGTTATATACATCGATAAATGCCAATATGCTTTAGATATGAGATAACTGCAGATATTTCAGATGTGTGAGGACGCCGCGAGGTGTCGCTGTCGTCAATATTCGAATCAAACGTCAGCAGTCAGTTCCTGACACCAGGGTAGAGTTTATAATGGTCTCCAGCACTATAATATAGCCGAATTTGTCAGAATGTGCCGTTTGTAGGCAAGCACGTTATTTTAAGGCGCGTTATTTTAATTATTTACGTATTTATGTGGATAACCGAGCATTAGGCTTGGCGTGGTTAAGAGGCACAGAGGTCCAGGTTGAAGGAGAGACACAAACGACGATATATGATATATATATAAAACAATAACATTTATTTACGCTAAAGAGATATAAAATAATTACAACTAAACCAAAGGAATCATTTTAAATCTATAAAGCTCCTAACTAATTTGGATGTGATTATAAAGGCGAACGAGCGAAGTGGTTCGTAAGTTAATTGAATGGCGAACGAGCAAAATGGTTCGTAAAGTTAGGCAGTTAGCAGTTGGCAGTCGGGTTGACTATCGTAGTTGCTCCTTAAGCATATCACTACATACCTGGACATGGATGAGTCGGACTTGGAACTCCTTCCTTCAGAGAGGGCTAGGTTCTCTCTCTGGATTTCTTCAAAGGTAAGGGAGGACCCTGTTATCTCCCTGGCACAGAGTTAGAGTAGATAATCCAGGTAACTCATTGGAACTCATATACAAGGGAGTACTAAGTTACCTCCCTGGATAAGATTCAGCCAAGTAATCCAATGAACTCATCGACTCATCTACCGACTCAGCCTCTCCCCTCGCCTTTTATCTGTTGACAAGGGAACACTCCTGAGTCAGTCTTGACATCATTCTGATGTCGAAATCTTAGCTATTAGCAAGGAGAGTTCCTTGTTGGTTATCCGACATCTTTATTGTTTTAGTTCCTCATCCAGGCAGTTCTCAACCTGACTGTTATATAAAGTGAATCAAAAGGAAGCTAAGTCAGCATTTCCCTTGCTTTCAACTGATAATATTTGTGTAAAGTTACAATATTATATAAAATTAAATAAAGTATTATTTACAAATGAAATAAATTGATTAAAATATTAAATTATACAATTATTGAAATAATAAATTGAATATTAATAACATAATTTTTATGACAATTACATAGGAATTAATTTGTCAAATATGATGGGTCCTGTGACCTCACAGATGCATCCAATAGTATTTTTAACAGAGTTACTTTGGGACAGTTGAAGCAGCCCAGACAGTGTTCCTTAAGATATCCACAAGTAAAGAGGTGAGAGACAGTTAAAGATTCATCGCACATTCTGGTGGTAAGTCCCCTTTCAGGAGATGCAAATGGGTCATCCTACAATGTCAAATTCTGAGACAGGCCAGCACTACCTCCTCTTTCCAATTTCTCCGACGAGAGGAAGGCCAGTCCGCCAGCACAGGTTTAATACCATACAGTTTATTTGAGGGTTTTGTGCTCCATTGGTTTTGCCATAATTTGCATACTGCAGATTGTACACATGGGAAAAGGTCTGAATAGGGAACTTGAGTAACTGATGGGGATAGAGGTACTAGATTCTTTGCAGCCATGTCTGCAATCTCATTTCCCCGTATTCCGACATGCCCAGGGACCCAATAGAACCAAACCGTACAAGAGTGCATGGAAATGTCATAAAGCAACTGGAATATTTTAGAGAGCTCAGGGTGTCGTTGAGAGCGGATGTTTCCTAGTGCTTGCAAGGCACTAAGTGAATCACTGTATATTATGTCTGGGTGTGCTTTGTCTGCAAGATATGGTAGAGCACCAAATAGATGGCATGTAGTTCAGCGGTATAAATTAAAGCTGACGATGGCAACGAGCGTGTCTACACAAACACATGCCGAATTAACCTGATCATTTATTTTCAAACCATCTGTATATATAGGAGTGAACTGGTGAAAGGAATGATGGTGTGCATGAAATAACGAACAATAAATGGATGGTGTAGTCATGTCCTTACAATATTGGGTGAGATCCAGGCTCACACTGGCAGGGAACCATTCCCATGGTGCAAGGAAAGTAGAAGGCATGGGTGCAATACAATCCAGGGGGAATGAGATATCAGGCTCAAGATTTTGCATGCATAACCCAAATGTAGGAATACATGATGGTCGGACTGCAAACAGAGCTTGGTGAGGGGGGTGAAAAATACTGTTCCATAATGGATGTGCAGTCTGTGCCTGGAGGTGAATATAGTACTACAAGACAATTTCAGACGGCGTAAGAATAAAGGTAGTTCATTAGCATCTGCATAAAGGCTCCAGATGGGTGATGTTCAGAAGGTGCCTGTTGAAAGTTTGATTCCCTGATGGTGTACTGGATCAAGCATGTGAAATACTGATGATGCCGCAGAACCATATATAATGGCACCATAGTCCAATTTGGAGCAGACTATGTCATATATATGGAGCAGACTACGTCAATCTGCACCCCACGATGTTCGACTGAGCATTTTTAATAAATTTAGTGCTTGTATACAGTGCACCTTAAGTGTAGTAATATGAGGGCGGAATGTAAGTTTGTTATCAAAAATGAGGCCAAGGAATGTCGTCTCTGTAGAAAGGAGCACCAAAGTAGAACCTAGATACAGTTCTGGGTCTGGGTGCAGACCACATCGACGGCAAAAATAAATGCACACGGTTTTTTGTTCGGATAAGATAAAACCATTTTAGTATCCGGTTAGAGCAATCTGGAGCTGCCACTCAATAAACTGCATACTGGTAGAGCTGCAATGAATCTGAAGGTCATCTACATAGAGGTTTCCCTGAACAGTAGGGGGGGAGATCGGCCAAGACTGCATTGAGGCACAAGATGAATAAGGTGACACTCAGAATACTTCCCTGTGGTACACCTTGATCTTGAGTGAGGGTGGTAGATAAAATGTTTCCAACGCATACTTGAAATGTTCTGTTCTGTAGAAAATTTTGTATAAATACCGGCAGATTGCCACGCAAACCTATATTGTATAGATCACTAAGAATTCCATAGCGCCAGGTACGATCATATGCCTTTTCGATATCAAAGAAGACTGATACCAAATGTTCTCGTTTCGCGAAGGCTTGGCGGATAGATACCTCCAGTCACAAGAGGTTGCAAACTGTAGATCGACCTGCTCTAAACCCAATTTGAAAGGGGGAGAGGATTTTATAATTTTCCAAATGGTATGTAAGGCAGGCATTTACCATATGCTCCATCACTTTGCATAAGCAACTTTCAATGTGATTGGCCTATAGTTATTTGGAACCGTTGGGTCTTTATTAGGTTTTGGAAAGGCTAACACTATTGCATGATGCCATTTGTTGGGGAAGGTGTGAGTAGACCAGATCCGATTAAACAGCAACAACAAATGGTGCTGTGAAAAGGATGACAAGTGACGGATCATGGCATAATGAATGGAATCAGGACCATTTCAGACCTCTGAAGAGCCATGGTGAATTCATGAAAAAGTAAAATTTCTGTTATAGGGAGCAGTGAGATTAGACTGAAAATTTATGGAGCGTTTTTCATCAGTGACACAGATGATGTTAAAGTCGGTCTCATAATTCATGTTACTGGACACCCGACTGAAATGTGTGGCCAAGACCTTAGATATATCAGCAGGCGTGTGGGCTGTACGCCGACCAGACGTCAGAACTGTAACGGGTTTAGAAGTATATTTACCAGTTGTCTTCCTGATTTTACTCCAAAGTTGTTTGCGTGTCGTCTAGGTATTTATGCTGGAAAAATATCTCTGCCAAGTGGAGCATTGGGCTATATGTCGCACCTGTCGAGCTTGGGCTCTAGCTTTTTTAAATTTGACCAAGTTTGTTGGATTGAGGTATCGTCTAACCGATTCCAGGATGCTCTCTGTCTCCACTGTACTTTGGCACATTCTGCATTCCACCAAGGTTTAGCATTGCGGCGAAGTCGTGTAGATGTTTTTGGGATGGTAGCTTCCACTGCAGTGAGTATGCTGGATGTTAGCATGTTTACCGCCTCGTCCAAATCTGGGGTAGACACCATTGCTTAAGTAATCAATGCTAGTGAAGTGAATCCAGGCCAATCAGCAGCTTCTATCTTCCAGTGCAGAACCAATGTTTGAAGGGGATGATTACCATTCAAATTGGTTAGCAGGATTGGGAAGTAATTGCTACCCAGCAGAGTAAGGTGACACTCCCATGACCAGTCTGGAAAAACGTCCGGGATGCATAGTGAGAGATCTATAGCACTATATGTCTGGGTTGATGTATGGAAATATGTTGATTTCCCGGTATTTAAGATAGAGATGTCCGTTAACAGACACTCCACAATCAGACCACGGGGTATTAGGGTTTTGGTTTCCCCAGAGTATTTTGTGGCTATTAAAATCACCTAGTATCAAAAAAGGTTGAGGTAATTGGTCTAATAATCGTACCAATTCAGTAAAGGTATATGATGTATTGGGTGGCAGATAAAGAGAGCAGATACTTAACAGAGAACCCAACGAGATTTGAGTGGCAATGGCTTCAAGAGATGTGGAAAGCTGAATTTGTTGTGACGGGATATGATGCGGGATAAGCAGAGCAACCCCATGACAAGCATGACTATTACTTGGAAAATCTCTTCTATAAATGGTATAGTGTTTAAATTTACTATTAACAGAGGGTTTAAGCATGATCTCCTGCAGTGCAATGCAGACTGGTGAGAACTGTCTCACCAGAAAGGCTAAGTCATTATTATTTGCTCTATAACCTCCAATATTCCATTGAATTATCTTTGCCATTATCTATGGGAAGATTTATGCTGCATAGTCCTGTTATCGGAATGTGTGTTCGAAACAGTAGGAGACGTAACATCCATTAGATCATAGTCGTCATCTGAATCTGTCCCAAGGGTTCTGGTTGACTCACTCAGATTCTGTTTAGATAAAGGATTTCTAGATGACTTTCTTGAGCCACTATGGTTCTGGTTAGAAAGTTTCTTTGTGGATACAGTAGGTTTGTGTGTTGAGGAGTGTTTATGTGCATGTTTACTAGCTGAAGTCACAAGTTTCGGGAGTTTGGCTACTAAGGAGACATGTTTCTGCAGTACCTCCATCAAAGGTGGGATAGAGATATTGATTTGTATAGACGTTGATGTTGTTATGCATGTTTTGGCACATATGATTGGTGGAGCGCTCCCCTAGGGAACAGATGGTTGCACGCTTCACGATAGCTGAGATTTTTCGTAGTCTTTAATTTCTGGATCTGTTTTTCTTCATTTCATTTGGGGCAAGTTTTGGAATAAGCTGGATGGTCTCCTTTGCAATTGACACATAGTAAGATGTCAGAATTGCAGGTGTTGGTAGTATGCTCCAGAGCGCTGCACTAGCACACACCTCCCTGCCTCAGCATGAAATTTTTGAATGCCCATATCTCTGGCACTTGAAGCAGCATAATGGGTTAAATATATATGGACGCACCGGACAATGAATGTAACCGGCTTTGATGGAGGGTGGCAAATTGGGTGTGAAAAAGGTAATAACTGTGTGTTTAGTATTTATGATGTCGGACCCCTTACATAGTGTAATATGTTGCACTGAGACCACACCTTGGATTTTCCATTCAGCTGTGAGATCACTGTCGGCTATCTCCACGAGGTTGTCCTCTGACACAACTCCTCGTGAAAAGTTTAATGTCCTATGGGGTGTTACAGTAATCGGGTTATCTGCCAGTGTAGTTGACTTAAGGAGAGTAGAACTTTGAACCGGGGATAAGTTTCAATAAGCAGCTCACCAGACCGCAGCTTCCTGACATCTTTTACTGTACCAGCAAGTCCTTTTATGCCTTTATCTATGAGAAAAGGGGACATGTGAGCTAGAGGTTTTTGAACTGAATGCATAATTAGAAAGGTCGGAACTCAAGAATTTGTACATCTAGATGTCGAGAACACGTCTTTGGAGCTGTTCTATTCGAACTCGTTTCACAGGTTTGATGTAATTGGTTTGAAGTTGAAGAATCCATAAAAAGGAGAAGGAATTCGGTCCCCTACCCCCACCTACCACAGAGTCCAACAAGGGGGTGCCACATGCAATGAAGATATCAGTGCAACGTCAGGGATAACAGGGGACTATACACAACCAGGCAGGCCAGGAAGGTTACACCAAACTAGCCAACCTAGTGTTTGACTCCGGGCCATCCATCGACAGATGGATAAATGGACTGGGTTCATCAGCCCATCAACTAGACGATTGGCCCTAGGCGAAGCCAGGCCTGGGCCTCCTGTTTAGCCCGAGGGGAGCCAAAGTAGTGTGTTCTTCCCCTCAACTACCAGATCTCCTTTTCCAGCGACACAGGTCTCCAGTCACGGCAAACAACTGGGCAGGAAGTATAAGTACCACCTGCAAGGGAGAAGTCATAACAGGCATGGGCAACCCTGGGGTTGTCAACCAAACGCAAATAGAGATTGTGCTAGAACAAGCAGTAAAACAACGGAGTACTTCTACTGACATATCCACAAATCCAGTGATGAACGCAGGAACCCAGAAGCCCAAGAAAGGAAGGAAGCAAGAAGGAGCCAGTAAAGGAGGGAAAAACGATGGGGACAGATTGCTCGGGTACTTCGGGAGCACGTATCCTGTACCCACCAAGATACGGTGAAACCAAGGGGGGAGAGCCATGACAACCTGTCCTCTTTGTTTGAAAATGTTAATATTACTATATTTTTAATTATTTTTGGCAAAATTAATGACTTAAGGGACCATTACACTAAAATTTGACTAAAAATGGCTAAAATATTGATTTCTTGAAAATTAATATTATTTAATCTTTATCTCATTTACTATCAAATAACATGTGTAATTTTTTGAAGAAAGCATAATTATGCGTTGAAAAAGTATAATTTAACAATTTTTTGAAGAAAGCATAATTATGCTTTTGAATAAGTGTAATTAAACTTCAATTTTGAGAAAAAGCAATTTAAAGTTTTAGATATTTTGAAAAATTCTTCAACTGAGGAAATCAAATATTCAAAAACTATTTGACATAGAAACATGAATTTTGGCAGATATATGCTATAATTCAATAAAAACAAGATAGGATAGTTTTAAGGTATGAACTTTTTAAGCTTAGTAACAGTGGGATAAGCAGTTTATTTTTCAATTTGTTCCTCTGTTATTTATAATTCAAATTTGACAAAATTAAACCTTTGTTTTTGTTGGTTAGAATGCTAAGTCTTCAATTTACAAACTGTATATTATGATTGGTTCTATTTCAGATGGAAAAATCATATACTATACAGATAATCGTTGAATTATGATAAGTATGGAATTACTTTGATCACATATTTATGTGATTGTACATGAGAAACTTTTCATATCTGTCAGTTGCCCATTATCATTATTCATTTTGTTATAATGCTGTTTCTACCAAGAGATGATTTATTTTGAACACATTACTATGAGATAATTTAATCTTTTAAAATATACTCTCTCTTAATATATGATTTCAAAGATGTAATAATTCTTAAATAAAAAAAAAATAGCTTTAATTATTTTTGCAACATATATGATATATGTTCTGCTTGCTTTATACATATGATATGATTCTGCTTGCTTTATACATATATTATTAAGTACAAATATCAAGCATACAGAAAGCAATGGAAAATCATTATTTTTCATATTATAAATCACTATTTTTAGACACCAGATATTTTTGTGTGCTGCACAACAATTACATTAGGTGAACATAAGCAAATATACACAATCAATCAACAGATTCAGTACAGTGAGCGATCACTTAACGAACAATTCGGATAATGAACACTTTTTTGAAAGATTTTTATGTTCAGTTAACGAACACATGTTCAGATAATGATAAGTCCACAAGTCTCACAGAACAAACTGTGGGACTTGTGGACTGAGGGAATGACAGGTCAGCTCAACGGCTGCATGGTAAAGCTGTGGCTTAATATTCTGGAAGATCTGAGTGCACCACTTCTCCAGTTTTTCAGGAGGGATCTGGACCTAGCCCGTTGAAACCAATCTTTCAATCTTCCGGTTGACCCCATCATGGATGTTGGTCAACCTGCAATGATAGTGGCTCTATAAGTGGCCGCCATCAATTAAAATATTCCATGAGGATAGTTCGGATTAACTAACCTAACGGAATGACAGGCTTAGGCCTTGTGGATATTTCGGCTTAACTAACCTAACAGAATGACAGACTTTGGATGTGCGTTCGTGGACTTATGGGGATGGAAGAACAGTAGTTTTTCTAACGTCGGTGGACTTATGGGTAAGGATGGGAGAACAGTAATTTTTCCCATAAAATGAACTCGGAGACAACGTAAAACAAATCAAAGATTTATTAAAGGTAGAGAGAGATTTTACAATTTTTTGGTCTTAGAATGGCACCCATACCAGATTGGAGAGATTTTACAATTTTTCGGCCTTAGAATGGCACCCATACCAGGTTAAGGTCAATAGGCTTAAGGATCTCTACCACGACAATGCTATTAATCACTTCCGAAAAATCCTGAAAATCTCTACCACGACAATGCTATTAATCACTTCCAAAAAATCCTGAAGGGGAGAGAAAAGTTTTTAATGGCACCCATACCAGGTTGAGGTCAATAGGCTTGGGGATCTCTGCCCTTAGAATGGCACCCATACTAGGTTGAAATCAATAGGCTTGGGAATCTCTATCCAGAATGGCACCCATACCAGATTTAGGTCAATAGGCTTGGGGATCTCTATCACTGGCACCCATACCAAGTTAAGGTCAATAAGATTAGAGATCTCTAACACAGGAATGGCATCCATACCAGGTTAAGGTCAATAGATTTGGGGATCTCTATCATGACAATGCTATTAATCACTTCCGAAAAATCCTGAAGGAGAGAGAAAAGCAATCGATATTGAACAGATTCTTTATCGGAAAATAAACACAATAGATTAAAATGCAAGAATATGTATGTATATTATTATTATTACATATAAATAAACGTAGTAAGAAATTATATAATTTTTTTATTTATGTTTTTTTGGGTCTACAGAATGAATTAATCAAATTCCCATAAAATCCTATGGTAAATCAATGATCGGTTAAAGAACAATTCGGATAACGAACATTGTCTTGGAATGGATTATGTTCGTTAACTGATCACCCAGTGTATAGCGTAAACATACTGAATCTGTTTGTTTATTCATGCATGAATGCCAACATTATTCTTTAGTTTGTTTGTGTTATATATTTTTTGACACCAGCCAATAGTGTGACGTCGCAGTTTTGGATTCCATTAGAAGGAAAAAAAATTTATCTGAGATCCTACAGTTCATATAGAGCAGTGTTTCCCAAAGTGTGGTACGCGTACCCCCAGGGGTACGGGAAGAGTTTGGTGGGGGTACGCGTTGCACCGGAATTTGGTGGGAATATTCACTGCACTGTGCTTAGCATCTTCTATTTCGTCTTCATATAACTGGCAAAAACGCTTACGACTTGTAGAAGCAGCCATACGAACTCCAAAAACAAAACCGTAACTAGTCGCGTGGTTGCCGACTAGGCGCCACTCGATTTTTTAAAATTAAAATATTTATCGAAGCGTAAATTTTTATTGCACATACACAAAAACATATTAATTTAGGAATACACAATAATTTTATTTTTCGTTTATTATTATTTTGTGTATGTACCAAAAAAAGAAAAAATAAATATATTTTGATTGTTATTAAAATACATCCATTTTTTTGACGAGAGGTACTCAGCGTTACAAAAATTATAGAAGGGGTACATATATGTCAAAAGTTTGGGAAACACTGATATAGACAATAAATCGCAGAGTGCATGTAGTTTGTTTGCCATCAAAAAGCAAATCAAATCTTATCCATATAATAATCATTGATAATAATAATAACAATGTTAATCCGTTCCAGGATTACCGTCGTTAACCAAAACCATCATTATCCAAGACACTAAGATGATGCCGCATTTTTGTAAGAATATTAATTGACAGGGCAAAACAGTAACTTTCACAGACTGCTCACCCCTGCAGAGGGGTCAGCCAGATTACAGAGGACTGAGATCGACGGGCTGGGCCGGACCTGGACCCTATGACAAACACTCTCACGGGATAGGACCTGATTTCTTCACAGTGGAAAGCCGAAATGTTTTACGGGGCCATTCGGCCGACAAAATAGACATGTTTGAAAATATATTTTATTAATATTAGAAATACAAAACTACAGTAAGTTACTACTCTATAATCTATTAATATACTGGAAAAACGCATGGAAACGATTCGGCTTTCCATACATACATACGTAGATACATACATGCATTTGGCTTTCCATATTTCGGTGATACTTTCCACGCTGAAGGATACAGGTTCGGATCTCGAGTCCATCTTCTTGGAATCATTTAATCATGTGGTCCGAGTTCGTCCGTCGATTCCCGTTTTCCTCAATTTGTTGACCGATCCGTAGAGGTGGTCAGCCTGTGGAAAGCTTGTTTCGCCCCTCTACCTGGTACTGTTATTGAGTGGAAAATGGCGTCATCTATTGATATAATATTATTACAGAAAAATTCTATGTTAAGCAATAGTAGGTTAAGGGACTATATGAATTGCATTATAAGGGCTAAACATTGATGTAAATCTAATCTATTTTGTAAAGAATCAAATATCAAACCTTCATCATTTCATATTTATTTGAATTAAGATACGTAAATTTCATTGACAGTGTAAGCAGCCATTTTTGTTCACGAGGTAATGTTGATTTGACAAACGATAAATCAGTCTTACCGATATACAAATACATTGTTACTACTTACAGTATAAAGTAGTTTATATGCATATCGAGTACTTCTTCATAATCTGTTTGTGAAGAAATTGTTATTCACAATTAAACTATATGCATTATTATATTTTATTATTTTTCATTGTATGATGTCTGTAAGATCTCGGACCGACGTGTTTTTTTCTTCTAATGGAATAGAAGGACAGTTGGGCTCACTTCGAAGTATTTTGACAAACGAATTCATAAACAGTGATTAGAAAAACAAATCATAAACAGTGATTACCAGCTTATAAATTCAATGATTATTATACAAATAAGATTTCATTTGCTTTTTGATGGCAAATAAACAGTGACTTGCACTCTGTGATTTATTATCTATATGAACTATAGAATCTCAGACAGACTTTTTTTCTTCTAATGGAATCCAAAACTGTGACATCACACTACTGGCAGGTGTCAAGTAATATATAACACAAACAAACTAATAGAATCAGACTTTGTTCGCAGAATTTAAAATAATAATCGTCTAGACGTCACACCACTCGCAGGTGTCAAGTAATATATATCACAAATAAACAATTGAATTAACTTTGTTGACAGAATTTAAAATAATAATCGTCTAGAAATCATCTTTAAAAAACTAAAAGTTGCAGGTGTCAAGTATATAACACAAACAATAGAATCAGACTTTGTTCACATAATTTAAAATAATAATCATCTAGAAATCATCTTTAAGAAACTAAAAATATTTAAAATAATAATCGTCTAGAAATCATCTTTAAGAAATTAAAAACTAATGAACTGTTACACGTCCATTTTTAATTAATTAAATAGTTTGTTTTAACTATAATATATTAATTATCATTTGCTTAAATAAATTTTTATATTGTTTTCATTACTATTGTCTACTAATTTGATGTCGAAACAAACACAAAATTCGTTAAAAAGAATCCCTATGACCCCACAGAACACACAAAAAATAAATGCTTAAAAATACAGGTAGGCCTCGATTAGTGCAAATAATGGGTTCCACGAATATCTCACACTGTTCAAATTTGCACTATTCGAAGTATTAACTCTATGTAAAATATGGTAATTGGTTCTTGCTTTGTGAGATTCCGGCCATTAGCCAACCTCACAATGAATAACTACAATACTAATTGTTTAAGAAATATTTATTTTCATATTTTACATCGTTCTTCATCATCTAACTTAACTTACCAGGAATTGCGTCTCATACCATCATCAAAAGTGTTCTTCCTTTTATCCATTTCGATACGTTTTAAAAGAGAAAATTCTGTACTATACTGTATATTTATGATAACAAAGCTGAATAATAGAATGTTTGCTCGCACTAACAAGGAGAGGTTCAGACATTCGGGTCACCGATTTATTTGAAATTGCGCATACTTATAGTAGTCCCCTAGGACAATATAATGTGTGAGTAATAAAGTGCGCAACTCCAGCATTGTCAAGAAAATCCCACAAGAAGTTTCATACTGAGTTCAAATAATCTAAAATTTAATTATCTTTCAAATGTGTCAGTAGTGCAGTGGTTGAAGATTTGCTTTTATAATTGCGTGATCGCTGGTTCAATTCTTAGCTTTGACAATTTTAATTTGAATGTAATAAAAACCAAACAATGTTTATCAAAATCCGTTCCAGGAGGTTGAAGTTGATTCACAATTAACAAACGATATAGACCAATTAAGAAACTGAAGATGTATTTCATACTGAGTTCAAATAATCTAAAATTTAATTATCTTTCAAATGTGTCAGTAGTGCAGTGGTTGAAGATTTGCTTTTATAATTGCGTGATCACTGGTTCAATTCTTAGCTTTGACAATTTTTTTTATTTTTATTTTTTTATTTTATTATTATTATTATTTTCTTGCATCGTTTTGTATAAATTCAGTTATTTATATTTTTTTATTTGTTTTAAATATTTTATATATGCTTATATCAATGATGGTTCTATATATTTTTTGTCAATAGATGACACCACTTTCCAATCTGTTAATACTAACTTTCTGACTGCAAAATGAGTGTGGTGCATTTGAAAATTATTTCTCTCCGCAATTGTAACAAATAAAAACCATTCCGAATGACTTTTGTCGATAAAGTCTTTAACAATTATTGAATGTAATAAAAACCAAACAATGTTTATCAAAATCAGTTCCACAAGGTTGAAGTTGATTCACAATTAACGAACGATATAGGCCAGTTAAGAAGCCAAAGATGTATGATTTCATTTAATTCGAAACAAAAATAAAATTAGTGAATCTAGCTAAAAATCAGCACTTAGAGTCTGTGCACTCTCCATAGCAAAGAGGTTCACGTAAATTATTAAAGAAAGGGAAAAAATATCAAAATTGGAGGAATATTTTCCAATAAATATGCTATTATCAATAATTTTAAATTAGTGGAACTAATTTTGATAAACATTGTTTGGTTTTTATTACATTCAATGATTATTAAAAATTATCGACGAAAGTCAATCGGAATAATTTTTATTCGTTACAATTGCCGAGAGAAGTAATTTTCAAATGCACCATACTCATATTGCAGTCAAAAAGTTAGTATTTTTACAGAATAGAAAGTGGCATCATCTATTGACAAAAAATATATAGAAACCATTGTTGATATAAACATATATAAAATATTTAAAACAAATAAAAAAATATAAATAACTGAATTTAAATAAAATGATGCAAGAGAAAAATAGTAATAATAAAATAAAAAAAATAAAAAGAATTGTCAAAGCTAAGAATTGAACCAGCGATCACGCAATTATAAAAGCATATCTTCAACCACTGCACTACTGACACATTCAAAAGATAATTAAATTTTAGATTATCTGAACTCAGTACGAAATTTCTCGTGCGATTTTCTCAACAATGCTGAGGTTATGCACTTTATTACTCACACATTATATTGTCCTAGGGGCTACTACAAGTATGTGCAATTTCAAACAAATCGGTGACCGAATGTCTGAACCTCCCCTTGATAAAATATTTAAAACAAATAAAAAAATATAAATAATTGTATTTATATAAAACAATGTAATAATGAAATAAAAATAAAAAAAATTGTCAAAAATAAGAATTGAACCAGCAATTATAAAAGCAAACCTTCAACCACTGTGCTACTGAGACATTAGAAACATAATTAAATTTTAGATTATATGAACTCAGTACAAAATTTCTCATGTGATTTTCTCGACAATGCTTGAGTTGTACATTTTATTGCTCACACATTATATTGTCCTAGGGTAGCAGTCTCCAAAGTGTGGTACGCGTACCCCAGGGGGTACGCACTAATCGAATATCGCATTATTCGAACTCACACTAATCGAGGCCTACCTGTATTTATTTTCATTATAAAACACATTTATAACAATGTAGTCTCACTCATGGATGAGTAAGATTGGAAAATAATGGGATTTAAATTGGATAGAGTTTCACATAACAGGAATCGTTAACCAAGACTTTTTTCTTACAGTCACTCGTTGTTAACCAAGTACGTTGTTATCCAAGGCCATCGTTAACCAAGGCACCACTGTATTTATTTTAATATTTATATTATAATTTATTTTATTAATTTGAAAAATAATGAGCTAATAGATATGTATTTTTAATTTGTAGTTAGTTGATTTTGGAAGTGCAGAAGCCAAATTTTTTAAATATATAAAATATCTGCCATCTGTAGAGGAAATAATTTTAGTTGATATATATGAACCAGTTTTGGAAAGTTCATTATATGTGATGAGACCACTTGCTTGGGATTATCTTTTTAAGAGAGATCTAGCATTAACAGTAAAAGTTTTTGTAGGAAGTGTATCATTACCAGACATAAATGTTTTACAAAATGTTGATGCTGTTACTTGCATTGAACTGTAAGTATTCTATGATTTATTTAGGTAAAATGAATTTTTTTTATTTTTAAATATTATATATAATTTATTATAAATATTGTGAATTGTTTATATACCGTGAGTTTTTCTTGAAACCGAACACACTGATTTTTGGCATCGAGCCAATTCTGATGCGTATATCATGTCAGGAATCGCTCGCTATGAAAATTTATTTTATATTTTTAATTCTAACGGCCATGCATTTGAACATATTGGCCGTTTTGAACAGATTCAAATCGGTGAACGTTTTCAGCGATTACGCCCATGCGAAAAGTTGGACAACCTGGAAGACCAGGAGATGGCCATAAGCGGCCGAGGAACAGTCAGTTTCAGACCAGTGGTTAAGAGGAACACCAATTACAATAGATATCTGCTCAATCAGTTGGGGTACGCGCCATTTATTTTTTCAGCCTTAGGAGTACGCAGTCAAAAAAGTTTGGAGACCACTCTCCTAGGGGACTACTGCAAGGATGCAAAATTTTAATGTCTGAACCTCCCCTTGTAAGCTCAATATTTGAGGAAAGTTATAAATGTAATTTACTCAAAACTTTTAATACTATTATATATTCTACAACTAGTTTATTTTTTATATAGTTAAAGAAGAGTTACACTTTATTGCAATTCTTCTATAATTACATAAATACAGTAAGATCTCCATATTCACAGGTGATAGATTCCAAGCCATGGACAGTAGTGAACTATGATGTACATGATATACATAACTATGATACAGTTTGATTTATAAAATATTAACAATAATAATTAAAAATAAAATAAAACAATAATAATAATAAAAGTTATGTAAATGTAGTCTCTCTTTTTTTTTCTCTGAAACACTGCAATATACTCATTCTTCTTCTTCGTTCTTCTTGTTGTGATGATGTGATTATGACATAATGCCTATATGATAAAATGAAATGAACTTAAATTATGAATGTTTATCATATTTCTGAATTTTATATTTAATTTTTTTGGACCACTGTCAACTGCAGTCAAGTGAAACTATGAATATAGCGGTTTCACTGTAATATATTGTTTCTGACTCTTCTATTTCAAATATTACATGCCATAATTTCTGAACTGCCTATGAATCAAACTATCAGTAGTTCAAGTTCTTTTATATAATCACAGAAATATCATACTTAGTAAAATTTCTAGTGTAGCAAATAGACTATTGAAAATCTATCTGCAAAGACAAGGAAATTCATGCAAATATGCTTTCATAAATTACAAATTTTATTCAAGTCTCAAAGGCAATTGAATTTCTCTGGGAAACCAAAGAACTGTGCAGAACATTCAAGAAATGATCAAACATCATTTTCTCTAATATAGAATATATAACACTTACTAACAATAAATAAGAAGAGGAAAAAATCAACAATTTCAGCTGTAATTATTAAAAATAAATAATGAAATATAAAAGCCAAATATTAATAATCAGATCTTTACTTTTATTTGTGCATTTCATAATCAGTTTGTTTTGCTTTAAAGGACACACTACTGAAATTTCTAACTTTTTTATTTATTAAGTTATGTTGATGAATTTTTATGCTAAATTACAATTAATATAACTAAAAGAAATAAATAAGAGAAATCTTCCTCAGTTGATTCATTTAAAAAAAAAAATAATAAAATTGAAAAAAATACTATAGTCTATTAGGAAGTCAAAAATTTAAAAAAATATTAAGTATAATTAAGTATTTTTTGCTTAAGAAATTCTTAAAGCATATTACTAGGGGGTAAGGTATTTTTAATTTAAATATTTTAAGCATATTTTTCAAATTTCAACTTTGTTTTCATTTTCAACTTCAGTTATGCATTACTGCTGCAATAAAAAATTAGTATAAAAAATAAAATAGTAATATTCTACTATTTAAAGTACCTTAACCCCCTGTTAAACACATTAATTTAAGACTGTGCAAAATTTTGTTGATAAATATTTATTAGATTTAGAGAATTTGAGTTCCTAAGATTGAAAAAAGCTAAAAATAGCATTTTGAGAAAATCAGCTTTAAAGTTTTCTAAGTTAAATATATAATAATAAGTAGATGATTTATATTTTTATTGATTACAACATTAATA